>JASPKZ010009353.1:0-257500 GCA_030220185.1 Diploptera punctata | reverse complement strand
ACACTAACACGAGCCCGCCACACACAAACTAACGCAGGGCCGCCACACACACAACACACCCCCGCGCACTCACGCACGGCACATGACCTCACACACACACAAAGCACACACGTACACACTCACTTCACACGTCCGCAAACGCACTACCTCACGTGTACACACTCATATACACACACACACACACAAACACACATACACACAAACAACACATGCTAGCACACACATCATATGTTCGCACACCCTCACACACACCACACACGCACGCATACACGCGCACGTACACGCATGCAAACACAAACACAACACACGCCCGCCATACTCACACGGCCGAACACACATAAACATTTTTACAGCGTTGCTGCGGCTCTCACTTTTCCCGCTATTGTGCTTGCACCGGCAAATGAATACAGTTAGAAGCTACAAAATACAAATAACTAAACTAATTTAGGTTATTATAAAAATAGGCCTGCATATAGAGGCTTATTACTCACCATTCTTTGAGATACTGCTGAAAATGACCTGTTTCCTGCGCCAAACGTTTTACTGATTTTCTAGGACTTACTTATAATCACACCCGAATATCCTCAAGTTCCTCTACTGTTAAAAAGTGCATTTCACGCTTCTTTGGTATGTCACAAACTGAACCTGTTGTTTGCCATTTTTCATCAAATTCGAAAGGCACGATTTTTTTGAGAAAATCTCCGAACGCGCCTTCTATGGTTATTTCTCAACAATTAATATTCCAGCAAATAAATTCGCTGTTCAACCGTACACTTCATTTTCGATTACTATCTCATGTAACACACGACAACAAGCGACATGCGTCCCACTAGAACTCACTGACGCAACTAACCGCTGGGATGTTGTGTACAACTTGTCTCCCACGCTGCGATCGTACTGCTCACGGTGGCAGAATGATCCTCTTAAAATGGATTCCCTGTACAACAGGAAGAGTAACAGTTTTACATTTTTTCAGTTTACATTTTTTTGAGAGAGGTTGAGACAAGAGCTCTTTAATGCATAATACGTAGCATGCATTTCTAGAATTTAGCCTATGTTAAATTTATTTATGCCTCTCATTCCTGTTTGTAGTTATTGTTTCTAGGTACTTAAATTTAGCCAATTCTAGAAAATTTATCTCATTTGTCTTTATATATCCATTTCCATAATGTAATGTAACTTACTTATATGCGTGGTCATATATTCAGTTTTATTAAGACAATATAATCATAATCATAATCACAATAAACTATATAAAATGTTCTTTTGGTTATTTCCAGTCCCAATTTCTTGTGTTACTCAACAGAGTGTGCGCTTTGACCCTTAGTAACTCCTTCCTACTGCCTAATGATAATATCATCAGCATAAACTAACAGCTTATTGATAGAATTGATTTGTAGGCCTTTTTTATTCTCTAAAGATTTGATGACATGCTCTAGTACAAAACTGAATAGTAGAGGAGATAGTTCATCTCATTGCTTTAACCCATTGTGAATTTCAAAAGTATCCAAATACTATTTCCCTACACGCGCCCTACTATTTGCGCCTTTAGACACATTCGAATAAGTCTAACTTTTTAGGATTTCCCAACTCCAGCAGCACACTATACAGGGTGTCCCATTCAAACCTCCCACATTTTAATTAATCGTAACTAAAAAAGTATGCGGAATTATGAAATGAGGCCGGTATTTAACGAAACAGAAACTCAAAGAATTTTCATTGCCACACACTAAAACACCTCTATATGTGCACCATTAGTAGCACGAACAATATCAAGTCTGTATTCGATTTCGTGCCACGTTCTGTCCAACATGTCCATTGAACTGCCGGGAAGCTTGGCGAATTGATTTTTGTGGACTTCTCTAAATCCTGCTCTATTCTTCAATCTTTTCTCCTGAAACACGTGTACGAGCATCTCCTGATTCTTTTTTAACGCTTCTAATCGCCAGAAACTTCTCAAGCTATGCCTTGATGGTCTTTCCATCAGGCGCATTTCCTCCGTATTATCTCCGGTACTTTTTTTTGCAATGTAATTATTGACTTCGTCTCCGCATACCAGAAAACAGTTTGTGCTCGTTGCCGAGGAGTCGCCATTTTGTGTTATGCCATTATTGTTCAACATAACTCCTGGCGCGACAGGCCTACAAGGCCCTTAGCCTACCAACCAGCTGCTGGCCTCACATCCACATGTGTCAATCACAGAGGTAGATGATAATCAGCCAGTGTAGGGGTGACATGTGGTCAGCATGTCGAGTCCCCCAGCCGTTATAGCTGGTTTTCTCAACCTGGAGCCGCTACTTATTGTAGCTACCCAAATGCATCACGATGCTGGGTGGGCACCGGTCCCATACTGGCCGAAATACCATGAGAAAATTGTTCAACATGCGACATATTAATTAACTGCAACAATGAAAACAAAAATTCTTTGAATTTCTCTTTGTTATTATATAAAACTTTCCTCATTAGAGGATTGCCTCAAGGACAAAGTGATACAGACAATTAATTTTTGTAATTGATGAAATACATTTTGTAAAAATACCAACCTGATTTCATAATACCGCATACTTTGAGAGTTCTGATTAATTAAAATGTGGGAGGTTTGAATGGGATACGGTGTATAACTTCCCTCCGTTTGAGTGTCTACCTATATAGTAAGTTCGGGTTATGTGGACCCTTCGATTTGAGTGAATCCTGTTAATATTTTCTGTAATTAGTGCTGCCCTCGAACAGAAAATGTTATAACTTCTACCCCTCATCAACTTTGATGTGATCAAGGTCAGTTTCTTTTATTGTTTGTGCGAAGAAGGTTTAATTGTGATATTTATGAACATTTTTCAAGCTATTAATTAATTATTAATTTCTGCTATCGAATATTATAAATATTGAAAAATCTCCTAAATATATTATGTTATTATATCCGGCCATCATCATCATCATCATCATCATCATCTTTTCATTATCATCATCCTTCACCGGGAAGCTACCGCACCTATAATTCCCTAGTAAAGCTGCAAAGCATAGCATGAAAATGCTATGATTGCAGTGAAAGACCTGCCCTCGGACAGAATTACTATGGATGGATGGATGGATAGATATTGTTTTAATATCCTGATGGGTTTGGTTTGATATTATGTGACATGGCGGCTATATAAAATAATTAAACCTAAGAAAGGAATTCGGTTAATGTGGATCCTCCACGAGGCAGTCAAAGTGGATCTGGGTCCACTTTACATGAATACATGTGTTTTATCACTGAGGAAGCTATCTGTAAAAACCATGCAATTGATGTATTTAATTTAAGATCCTTGTAATATTACTAAACCCAAAGACTGTCGCTGTCTGCAGATGAATGACGTGTGAATGTTATAATCAACTATAATTTTTCAAAACATTAAATAAATATCAACGCTTTTTAATTACAATCAGCCATAAACATTTTCAGAATAATTTGTGCCCGTCTGTATAAATTAATAGAGTAAATAAACTTATAAATAGACTAAAAGCTTAGGTGGACTCTGGGGTACACTTTATCCGAATATGGAGGTTAAAGTGGACCTTTCGTGTAATGTAAAACTGTTTATAAATTATGAAGATGTTTTCATATTTGAATAAAATAACAACGCATTTTCATAGTATTAACACTCATGATAATCACTGCAATTAAACAAAATTAAAATACCTTAATTAAAAGAAGAAAAACAACAAATTCGAAATAGGGGTCCACATTATCCGAAGTTCCTCTATAGATATGTATACAACATTAAAATTTATAACTCAGATGAATACAAAATGTGCAGATCGCCAGGAACATATCTGAATGCTAATTGTCTCCTCACAGGCCTAGGCCTATGTAGAAGCCAGATAACATCTAATAAAAAATGGCGATATTGCCAAACTGCAGTGGGATTCAAGATTCTTGAGGAGTTAGAAACACTAAAAAAGGTCATTGTACAGAAAAAAAAGTACAGTATAATCAATATCTATAACGAAAATATATAGGCCTAGCAGTTCAAATCAAGGATGAACTTACTGATTACAATTCCATTAACCGATGAGTACGCCAAGACTGTTGTTTAACTGCAACACTATTCATAATATACATATCTAATCTTGACACTTTTGAACCTATCGGTTCATGGTCGTCCGGACATTAGCTCTGCATACATCCTTATCCTGAGTTAATGCTTTCCAATCATCTCCTGTATAATTTACTTCTTTTAATCATGGTAAATGTTATCCTTCCACCTCATTCTTTGCCTACCTGCTCGGTACTTTCCCTCAGGTTTTCGTGCAAGGAGCTTCCATGCCCCTCTTTCACTCTCTTTTCGTTCCACGTGCCCTGACCATCCCAGTCTACGAGACTTAACTGTTCTTATTATATCTGGTTTCCTATAAAGATCATGTCGCTCACTGTTATGTTGTCTTTCCCATTCGCCTCTCTGTTCGTCTCTCTTTGGTCCAAAAAATTTCCTACGAACTTTATTCTCAATACTCGTAATCTTTTCTCCTCCCTTAAAGTAAGCGTTAATGTTTAGCATCCATATGATTGAATTGGGAGAATAACATTTTAACGTTTTTTGAGAGAAGTTGAGACGACAAGAGTCCATGTAATGCATAATAGCATGCATTTCCACAATTGAGTCTATGTTTAATTTCTTTGTGCACCTCATTCCTATTTGTAGTTTTTGTTCCTAGGTATTTTAATTCAGCCACTTGAAAATTTCAATCATTTGTTATTAACTATGCATTTCCATTATATAATATATGTGTGAAAATATAGGGCCTATTTAATTACAATGATGTTTAGCCTTACTTGCAGTCCCAATTTCTCAATGTTGTTATAAAATTTGTATACCTTTTTTTATTTTTATACTCCGTCTTCCTCAAATTCAATATTTCATGTATTATCTTCGTAAAGCTTTTGGAAATCTTAGCTTCATCTTAATGACTCTTCTTGTTATTGAATTTATTTATAAATTTTATGTAGGGGGCTTTGGTTGCTAGGCATATTTTCATTCAATTAATTTTTATTCTCTGCTTCTATAACGATATCCATTTCTTCCAAAATATTAATTTTTTGTGTGCTGTTTTCTTTGTGTATTATTGTTAGTGTTTCTTCAATTTTGCCAAATTGATGGTTGGTTTTTGAAATGTGTTCAGCAAAACTTGATTTTCCTTCATTTTTAATAAAATCTGAGAAATGTTCATTAAATCTTATTTTAAAAGTTCTTGATGTTCTGCCTATATAAAATGTTTCACAGTCGTTACATTTGAGTTTATATTTACCCTTGTATTTTAACATGTATTATTTTCTTCTATTTTAATAGGTAGTGGGTTATTTAATTTATTTCTAGTTTTGTAAGTTATTTTTATGTTTTTATCAAATTTCTTGATAGATTTTGCCATTTGTATTGTTTCATTACCTGTGTAAGAAAATGTGATCCAATTTTTTGTTTTTATATTATCTTCCTTTTCAAGTTTCGTTAATTTTCTTAAATTGCTTTTTCTTCTTTGTTTTTGTAACTAATTTGTTGATTAATGCGAATTGTATCTATTTTTTGCAACTAAATGTTTTATGTAGTTAATTTTTTTGGTACTTTTTATTTATTAAGCTTATGAAGGAACTCATTTTTTGCTGATATGGGTGTCTTGCTATGGTTTTTGTAGTTGGTTTTCTATATATGCTCATGTCCAAATGATTGTTGTTAAAATTTTTAGTGATTGTTAGATCCAGGTAGTTTATTGAATTGTTTTCTTCTGATTTTTTGCTAAATTGTATTTTATGGTGTATTTTGTCTAGTTCATCCATTATTTCTTTATCGATGTTTTCATTTTCATATATAAATAAAATGTTCATATGTATATATATATATATATATATATATATATCCTTCCTTAGTAATTCTGCCCGAAGGCAGGTCCTTCACTGCAATCATGCTATGCTTGCAGCTTTACTAGGGAATTGTAGGTGTGGTAGCTTCCCGTTGCTTTCCACACCGGTGAAGAATGATGATGATAATGATAAGGATGATGATGATGATGGCTATATGATTTTTGGGCCTTAAAGTTTTCCTGACATTTGTCTTACAGGTGAGGAAAAAACCCCGATAAAAACTTCACCCAGAAAAACTGCCCCGACTGGGGATCGAACCCGGGCCCGCTGCGTGACAAGACAGCACGCTACCTCGAGACCACAGCGGTGGACTATATATATATATATACTTATAAAATTTATAAATAAACAAGAAGAGTCATGAAGATGAGGCTAAGACTTTGAAAAGCTTTACGAAGATAATACATGAAATATTGAAGTTGAGGAAGACGGAATATAAAAATAAAAATAAATAAAAGATATAACCTCAACGGTATGATATGAAATAAAAAAAACTGAATACCAAAAGTATAGATTTTTAATGTTACTCAATAAAGTGTGTGTGTGTTGGCCCTTAGTATCTCCTGGGAATGCAAAATTAGTCAAAAAGAAAAATGCGAACTTTCTACCAGAACTTCAAATATTGTCCGTTATGGACCACATAACTACATACAGGAATAATTGGCAGCGACACTTTCAATACATGGACGCAACCCTCATCCCTCGTCAGAATTTAAATGACCATCCCAGACGAAAGAATCTTTAGAAAGACCTCTTTTAAGATCGCATGAGATCATAACAGGTTACCAGGCCTAAACAGTGCAGGAAGAAGATGATGAAGAAAATAAATAACATTTAATTATTAACTATATAGTTCAGTGGTCTCTTCCTCATGAGCAATTCCCAACTTGAAAAGAGTCCGATCGGATTAAATTTGTTTATTCCTGAAAATGAATAAATATGTGATTGTCATTTAAATTATACATGGAACAAAATCATTACGTGAACGACAAAATTAGGCAACCATCATGTAAACAAGATAAAATTCAAATAAAAAAATTATTGCTTGTAAAACTGGAGATATATTTAATTTAAACCAGATGATGTCAATAGTAAATAGAATAGAACTCAAATTTAGTACTGTACTTTTATGTTGAGTAATAAGTGTGCAACAAATTTTAATTTCAGCCTTTGGAAAGCAACAATATAAAATAAACAACAAAAACATTGGTTTGTAATTTTAGTTCAGTTTATCAGAAAATATTTAAACAATGAAACCGTGGAACCTCTCTTAATAATTATTGAAGTAAGCATCATCATCATCTTCTTCTAGTCTCGAGTCCACGTTCCGTGGTTCGAGTTAATAAATCCTTAAAATATTTTGTATCTTCTGTATTAATCATGATAATTTACATTCGATAGATTTAAACTATCCCTAAAAATATAAAAAAAATCCTGAGACATATCTAGTAATAAATACGACACATTAAACTTTTTTCCGGAATTCGATGGCCCAGGAGAAATAAACAATTAACCTTCTTTCCCTCGAAAGTAAGTATTTTTTCAAGGCCACATACAAAATTAGCAGTAATCAATATTATTTTAATAAATTGACTAACTGATCTCTGTTGTGGCCGGACCCATCTTCCTTACACTCCAAGTATCCAAACTTATCATCTCTCTCAATACGTAACCTATGTTTAGTGTATGGTAACTGGATTTGCGGGAGTTTACATCGCTGGTTAGCACAGCTTTGTTGATACTTATTTAGCAACATTATCCCATTCACCCGGAGAACAACGATGCAAAAATCTGTACAAGACGTTGCTTTATATTTATATATTAGTTTATTTAAATAATCTAAACCCTTTGTGACTGCAGACCCTAACGCTTCTAATGTTGTCTTCTTGGAAGTTTGTGCTGCTGTGGTCTCCAGAATGAGATGCTTCGGTGACACCTGGCATTAGATCCAAAAGTCAACATGACTGCGGCTCGGTGAGATGAGGACTCAATGTAAAGTCAAATAACTTATCCGCGTCGTAGAAACGAAATATCGCCTAGACCAGGCCGTTAAACCTTGCTCAATAGGTGTAAAAACACGGTCCCTTTCCACCCGCATGCACGTCCACTCGCAAACAACTGTAACAGTGTCTTATCTTGTCAGTTTGACCGATGTAAGAGTTAAGTAGGAGGGGAAGATGCGCCATGTCACGACTAAAGGCTTATCCGCTCTTAAAGTGATCCTCATCAAAACGAAATCATGTGTTCTGCTCGGTTTTTATATTGGTTATGGACACCGACGTATGTTGTAGAAGCAGTAAGTACGCGAAAAAGTAAGTTTCCTTCATAAAAATACAAATATGTCCTCTGAATATACTTGTTACTCTTCATGAATGAAAATAATAATTAAAACATAGAAAATATTCTAAAATATACCTAATCAATAATTACAACTTAAAAAAAAAGTTTATTACATATGGATGATGCATTTGAGTCATGCTTCAGTCGAATCTGATGCAAAACAGTCTTCTGTTGCTGTGTTGCCATCTAAATTTTTAAAACACAAATCTGGCAAACTCTTGACTTGTGGTCAAAACAACTTATTTTAAATGTATTTCACAAGTTCAGTGAAAAATGTCACCAGCTTTCTTGTAATCTATCCCATTGAACGATTACATGTATTATATACTTCACATGTGTTCTCTGTCAATGTGACAGTAATCATGGTGCCAATAGCGGAAGGAGACAACTGACATTTGTTTATGTTTGGATCACACACGCTCGTTCGCCGATCTTGCGGAAAAATCATTTGGCAATACCTCTACCACTGGCACCAAGTTCTTGTGTTCTCCCAAATTCTCTATTAACCTTTTTTAAGTTTAATTTAAGTCAACCGTAACACAACTGTGTCGTCCCGATGCACAGTTAGGCGGATGCGCAAAATATCTGGTAGAAAACTTAGAAATGAAAATGTGCTGGGGCTAATATCTTAAGTGGAGATAAATATGGGACGGAGTGCATCAAAATGTTCTAATATGTCGCGTCACTGGGGCTTCTCTTCTCCGTTTCAGAGTCTTCATTTCATGTAGTAGCAAGTTTTTAGGATTTTTATTAGAGATATTTCTTTCTAAAATTTGTGATTTGTCTAAGCATTAGTGTTTAAATAGACAAAAGCTTTAGCTATGGAACCTTCAACTTCAAGTATGTACTGATATTTTAGGAGCAATAGAGAAGTATTTAAGGATAGCCATGAGTGAATTTTGAAACTCCAAATCTAATAGAGATATTTCTTTCAAATTTTTACCACAGATGTCTACTTATATGAATGATATTTATGATAAAGTTCAAGAGATTTGTTATATTACTTCGCAAGTTACATTATTTTTCTCTTTTTTTATTTTAATTAACTATAAAAGTTCCTTGCAGAACAATTTTTGATATTTTGTTCCAATATGTTGTCAGGTTATTCTATATATTCATTGTTTTTTTAATTTGCATTGGATTTTTCTGTGCTGTTAATACATTTGAGAAAGAAAAAAATGTTTTAAACTGATTTTTCATGTTGGTGGAAATCCAGATAAATATGACAACTAAAAAATCGTAACTCATGAGCATTTTGAGTATGATTAAAATCCAATGCAACTTTAGTTCTTTACATTCTTACAGATAAGTGCTGAAAATGTCAGTTGATTAAGGCAAAAATTGCAGTGTAAGGAACTTTTTTTAAATGGGCATATGTGCTTGAAAAATACACTTTGAGAAAAAAGACTACAACAATTTTCATGCCTCTGACTGTTTTAATAACACACAGTTTCAATTTCTGTGTTCAAACAAATATTTATTTTGGATATTTGTGCCTAACTGTATGGTAGAGACTCTCATTACCATGTTGGGGTTTTCCTTTTGTGCCTCTCTCCAATATACATATGATGCGCATCTTTGATATATTGGTATCATTTTTGCCAGTAGTTCAGGGGGAGTTTAAAAATGGCCGCCAGGGCTTTAATAATGGCGAAACAGTGATAAGTTATACATTTTCTCGAACAGGAAGCTTAGGAGACTTTTATGAGAGATAAAACACAAAATGTGTGTTTTGGTCAATTTTCACTCATGGCTATCCTTAACCTCTTGAGAACAATATAAACAGACTGAAAAAGATCATAATCAACATTTTGCAGTTATATGCTATATTTTACATGGGCAATGTAATTATATTCCAAAGGAATCAACGTTTCCGTTATTGTTTTTTATAATTATAGTGATTAAAAATTACCAGAAACTATTTTTTTGTTGCTACTTTTCACTATTTTCTTCGCAGGACGAAATTTTACAAACATTATTTTTTTCAAATGCCCCAGGTTTGTCTTTCAACATTCCTGGTTTCTCTCTTGGCGTGGCGTACTTGTAACCCACTTCTGAGGTTGGGGCGCCTGGAAGGCGAGGTTACGTTACCCCGATGATATGATGGTGATGATGATGATAATGGTGCGCCAGGAGAGTCCCTAATCCTAAGCTTAACCTAAGATGAATATGAATGTTGATGATTGCGATGGCCATATGATTTCGGGGACCGTTTGGACCTTAAAGTTTTCCTGACATTTGTCTTACAGGTGAGGAAAAACCCCGATAAAAACCTCACCCAGAAAAACTGTCCCGACCGGGGATCGAACCCGGGTCCGCTGCGTGACAAGGCAGCACGCTACCCCGAGACCACAGCGGTGAAAAAATCAAATCAGGTTATACTGTGTGCATTCAATAGTTCTGTTTCTTAAGGGTACGAGCTCATACTCAAGTTTTGTCAAGAGGAGAGAATCCGTTGATAAAATGAGAAAATCTGAAAGTCAAGATATAGATGAAAAATTTCAAAAAATGACCGAAGAGCTCAAGAAAAAGTTCAAATGCAGTACAGAACATTTAATGACTTTGAACACATAGTGTGTCATTTTAAGTCTTGTTGGATGAAGAATAAATTAACAATTTGAAAAAAAAAAACATAAAGATTGGAAAGCTGCTTCAATTAAATGTATGCAGTAGCCTATATAAAAAGTGGTTACCCAGAAATTTCATTTGATTCAAGTTCTGTATGTAACATTTTTTCTTGTTAAGTAATGTCGAGGACTGTTTATTTTACTTTCTGTTATATTATGTTTATATTTCATTATTTAATTACGAGAGCTATTTGTATTGATGTTTATTTTTTTGACAATATCAATTATATCTTTACCTTGTCGTGGTGGAGTGGCTTGCGTGCTTAAATGATCCTGAGAGCTATGCCGGCGGTAGCATTGCTGCCGATAGGGTTACCCATGCCGGACTGGTCGAAGGTGATAAGCCAGACGAAAAAAGTACCTTGGGCGAAAGAGTGACGATCTTTCACCGTAAAAATACAACCGTCAAGAAATGCGGACATGGCTTCATCTGGGGTAAAATTTTCCGGAGGTCAAATAGTCCCCCATTCGGTTCTCCGGGCGGGGACTACTTCAGGGAACCCATGCCAAAGGCTCAAACACAGGGACATGTTCCTAGGAACATGGAATGTTAGGACTTTATACAATAGTGGGGCACTAGAGATATTAACGCGGGAACTAGATAAATTGCCCTTGGATATAGTCGCTTTACAGGAAGTTAGGTGGCCAGGAGAAGGTAGTCAGGAATCAGGAACCTTTGCATTATTCTATGGGGGTGCAGAAAGACCTGCATTTGGAACGGGTTTTTTAGTCAGAAGGAGGATCCTATCCGCTATCCGAGATATTAAGTTTGTTAATCATAGGATATCATACATAATTCTAAAGGGTAAACGACATGATTTTATAACTGTAAATGTACATGCCCCCACAGAAGATAAAGATGACAAGATCAAGGATGAGTTCTATGAAGAATTAGAATGCTTATTTGATAGCCTTTCACGATATCATATGAAAATTGTCTTAGGAGATTTTAATGCAAAAGTGGGGCGGGAAGATATATTCAAACCAACAATAGGCAGATTCAGTCTTCATGAAGATAGTAACGACAACGGGGTTAGATTAGTCACATTTGCCACATCAAAGAATCTGATTGTTAAGAGCACAACATTTCAGCATAAGGATATTCATAAATACACCTGGACGTCCCCAGATGGAGAAACTCGGAACCAGATAGATCATGTATTAGTGGATAAACGCTGGCACAGTAGCATCATCGATGTTAGATCAGTTAGAGGGACAGACTGCAATTCGGATCATCATCTGGTCAGAGTGAAAATCAGACAACGGCTATCGCTTATGAGAGGAACGAATGCTAAAGATAATTCTGTAAAATATGAATTAAAAAACTTGAGAAATGATGAAATGCGGCAAGAATACCAAATAAAAATTGCTAATAGATTTGAAGTACTGGAATCTTCAGATGACAATGTGGCAAACGAAGAAGAACCTGATATAAATAAAGAATGGGAGGCTATAAGAGATACTATTAAATTTTCAGCATCAGAAAGCATTGGTTGTTTAAAAAAGAGGCAAAACAAGAAATGGTTTGATGAGGGATGTGCCGACATTGTAAAAGAAAAGAAAAACAGCAAAAATTAAATGGTTACACGAGCCAAATGAGGTAAATTTAGAGCAATTGGGTAGTATTAGACGGGAAACCACTAAGTTACTAAAGAGTAAAAAGAGGGAATATTTGAGAGAGAAGATTAATGATCTTGAAATGAATGCAAAAAATAGGAACATTAGAGAATTATATCAGGGAATTAGTATAGAGAAGAAAGGGTTTCAGGCTAGAACAAACATAATTCGAAATGAAAATGGGGATATGATTGCAGATTCTAGGAGTATATTAAATAGATGGAAAAGTTACTTTAATCAGCTATTAAATGTACATACAGAACAGGACATTGAGGAGGATAAGTTAGAGACAGTAGAAATGCTAGTCGCAGAGCCAAGTGCATTAGAGGTTGAAATGGCGATTGAAAAATTGAAGATGTATAAAGCATCAGGTTCAGATGAGATCCCAGCAGAACTCATAAAATCAGGAGGAGAAAAATTGATAGACAAAATACGCTGGTTGCTTAGTATGATTTGGGAAAAAGAAGCTCTTCCAGATGAATGGAAGGAATCAATTATCGTACCAATTTATAAGAAAGGAGATAAAACTGATTGCAACAACTATAGGGGCATCTCATTACTTTCAACTTCGTACAAAAATTCTAACAAATATATTAGTAAGCAGACTTGCTCCCTATATTGATGACATTCTAGGAGATCATCAATGTGCATTTAGAAGAAACAGGTCTACAACAGATCAGATTTTTAGTATAAGACAGATTTTAGAAAAGAAATGGGAATATAATGGTACTGTACATCAACTATATGTAGACTTCAAAAAAGCATATGATTCAATTAAGAGGGAGAAGTTATATAGTATCCTGCTGGAGTTCGGAATTCCCAAAAAGTTAGTTAGACTTATACGAATATGTATAAATGGCTCAAATAGTAGGGTGCGTGTATGCAAACAGTTTTCAGACACTTTTGAAATCCAGAATGGGTTGAAGCAAGGAGATGCACTATCTCCTCTACTATTTAATTTTGTACTAGAGCATGCCATTAAATCTTTAGAGAATGAGGAAGGCTTACAACTGAATGGTATTAATAAGCTGTTAGTTTATGCTGATGATGTAGTACTATTGGCCGATAGCGAGGAGATACTAAAGGCCAACACGCACACACTATTGAGTAACACTAAGAAATTAGGACTGGAAGTAAATATCAGTAAAACTAAATATGTGGTCACAGGTAGAAATTCAGTATATAATGGAAATCGACAGCTAATGACAAATGAGGGAGATTTTGAGGAAGTGGCTGAATTCAAATACCTAGGAACAATAATCACAAATAGGAATGAGACGCACAAAGAAATTAAACATAGGCTCAATTCTGGAAATGCATGCTATTATGCATTGCAGAGACTTTTGATGTCCCAACTCCTTTCAAAAAACGTTAAGCTGAAAATATATAAAACTATTATTCTACCAGTTATATTATATGGGTGCGAAACATGGACTCTTACTTTAAGGGAGGAAAGGAGATTACGAGTATTTGAGAATAAAGTTCTTAGGAAAATTTTTGGACCAAAGAGAGATGAACAGACAGGTGAATGGAGAAGACTACATAACAATGAACTACATGGTCTTTATAGGAAGCCAGATATAAGAACAGTTAAGTCCCGTAGACTGCGATGGGCAGGACATGTTGCACGTATGGGGAATGAAAGACGTGCATGGAAGCTTCTTGTAGGAAAGCCAGAGGGAAAACGCCCAGTCGGTAGACCAAGAATGAGGTGGGAGAACAACATTAACTATGATTTGAGGGAAGTAGATTATACAGGGAATGATTGGAAAGCATTAGCTCAGGATAGGGATGTATGGAGAGCTTATGTCCCCGCGGCCATGAACCTACGGGTTCGATAGTGCCAGTGAGTATGTAAGTAATTATATTAATTTTAGTTAAAGCTTACATGTCGTTTTGTAACAACTTGCTTAACTATGCCAGTGAGTACATGAACTTGAGTTTGTGTGCTATAAAGCATTTTCCCATTCCTCTCGTGATCAAAGTAAATTATATCAATGTAAAATTAAAGACATTTAGTAACAGCTTGAAATATCTTGATAACTGATGTTATGTCGATCGGAAGAACGACTTCTTCTTCCCTGTGTTGGTGGACCGATAAACCTCCGGTTCAGATCAGGATCCGCTGGAATTTCGAAGTTCATAAGTTTTTCTTTCTTGTTTTTCTGAATGTAGATTTTTTCCCAAATTATGAGTTCCTTTTAGTTTTATATTTGTTTAATTAGACTAGCTTTTCATTCAATTATATTAAAATACACAAATTAATGAATGAAAGCACCCTTGCAAAACAAACAGAAGAAAAAATAAAATTCAAGAAATTTGACACACCAAAAGTTTCAAAAATGTTTCTAAAAGTTTAATATAAGATTATCACCGAAGAACGAACACAGCCTAAATAGGATAGTTAAAACCAATGAAAAAGAATAAAAATCGAGGAAGAAAACAAATCAGAAATTGGTCAGAACAAATGTGACAAAAATTACATAGGAAAAACAAAAAGAAATTTGAAAACAAGGATGAGAGAACATCTTAGAAACAATGTCAAAAATGGAGAAGTGGAAAAGTCAGCAGTAGCTGCTCATGCTTGGCCCGAAAAACATAAAATTAAACCAAAAGCTAGTCTAATTAAACAAATGGAAAAATAAAAGGAACTCGTGGTTTGGGAAAAAATCTACATTCAGAAAAACAAGAAAGAAAAACTTATAAACATCGAAATTCCCACGGATACTGACCTGATCCGGAAGTTTATCGGGTCCACCAACAGAGGGAAGAAGAACTGGTTCCTCCGATCGACATAACATCAGTCATCAAGATGTACTGAGGACGGGGCTGCCAATGCCCTGAAATCACGATCTACTTAGAAGACAGGTTATGAGGAGAGGTATGAAACATTTTAATTTATGTTAAATTAAATCTCATAGAGATATATTCCTATAAAAGTTCAACACAAAAGTAGTAGCAGTAGTAGGACTTTATTAGACAAAGAGTAAGATATTTACAATATTATTTACAAATATGGGTCGCACGGGCAGTATGCCGTACGTGCTGTTGACAGTCCGTTACAATAAAGTAATAATTGGTACTAGTGTAAAGAAAAATAAACAACAAAAAAATCAATAACATTACAATTACATAAAGAAAACACAATAATATTACAATTAAATAATAACACAATAGCATTATACACTAATTAATTTATATATAATTGTTAAGAATTAATGGTATTGCATTTTGATAACATATATTTATTCATGAATGAGTGTTGTCCTTATTTTCCGCGTTTTGTCCAGAAATTTACCGAGGTTTATCCAATTTTCTGGATTTACCAATAACTCGTAGCATGCCAATCTTTCCCGATTTGAATTTAGAAATCTTTCCGGTAATAATTGACGTCTCCAATATTCTAAATCATTGCATTTTCCTAATATATGTATCTCATCTTCAAAGTTCCCGCACATTGGACATATTCGCATATCGTGATCGTCGGTAATTTTTAGAAATTTCCATGCCCCTAGCCTAAACCAAGCAAGCCCTGATCTCTCCTTAAATCCTAGGTTGAGTATATACGATTCTTTTCCCCAGACGTGTTTTAGGTCTCTTTGTAAACACAGTGAGCGTTTTCCTGTACATTCGGCGAAAGTATCTTGTTGGTTTATATCTAAGTACCTCCTCCTTATTTTTCTCCACACGTTCTTGCGATTTTCAGTCCCTTTTTCCCATATCCAGCCCATCCCGATCTTTTGGAGTTCTTTCCTAACCTCGTCTGCCCAAAATTTAACATTATGTTTTTAATTTGGTGGTCGTAACAAATTGCTCTAAGCATTATTTGTTCACCTTGGATTACTCGCAACCAGTATTTGAGTACACGAATTTTACAGTTTATGTCGTCCTGGAATGACCCGAATTCATATTAAATACCACAGTTAGAAACGGCCTTACTAAGTCCTGTAATATATTTTAGAAAATGCGTATATACCTTATTTAGTACTTCCGTTCTTTGGAAACCCCAAATCTCACTACCATAGTGCATTACTGGCCTGACCATCGCTCCATACATTTTTTCTAATGTGCTGACTGGAATATCAGGCACTCGACCCAGAATACCGAGTACACTGTTAAGTTGCCCCCTCCCTTTAAATAATGCTATATCAATATGTTTTTTCCACTTCCCGTTCATTTTCAACGTCGTACCAAGATATTCAAAATGTTTCACGTTTTGAAGTACTTGATCTCTGTATTTCCATTCCTCTGCTCTACCATAAATCGTCCCATTTTTAAAGGTAATTGTTTTTGTCTTACTAACATTTACAGTCAATCCCCAATTCCTACAGTATATTTCCAGTAGGTCAAGACCTCTTTGCAATCCCTTGATTGTCTTGGAACAGATAATTAAATCATCTGCATACAACAGGACTGGGACTTAACATTTCTTATCTCCGGAGCCTCAATTTCTCCTTCTAGCATTACGTCTACAATATCATCAACGAATAGATTAAATAGCATTGGTGATAAAATGCAACCTTTCTCACACCCCGCTCTCTGTAATGTGTCCTTGGTCTACTTTTATACAAAATTTAACATGTTTATAAATTGACATTAAAGCATGTATTATTTTATGAGACAATCCTTTCCGATTTAATTTTTCCCAAAGTGCGCTTCGGTCCACAGTATCAAATGCCATCTTAAAATCAATGAATGCACAAAATATTTTACCCCCCTTCATTTTCAGATTGTCATCAATTAATGTTCTTAGAACAAATACGTTGTCCACCGTGGAGTACCCTTCTTTAAAACCTGCCTGATATTTTGAGAGCCTATTGTTCTCTTTAGCCCATTGTCTTATTCGTTCGTAAAGTACTTTACAATATATTTTTCCGAACACTGACAAGAGACAAATTCCCCTGTAACTTTCTGGTATCTTTCCCTTTGTATAGCGGTTGGATGACACCTGTCGCCCAGGCTTCCGGATAATCTCCTCCATTAAAAAGTTTGTTGAACGCAATTTTCAAAACGTCTAATAATTTATTGGATGATATCATATTTTTCAAGAATTCCCCTGGTATTCCATCAATTCTAGGTGCTTTACCATTCTTTAAACATTTAATGGAAGAAACCAGTTCATTTTTCGAAATATCCTGATCCAGTAATTAAATATGAATTGGGTCAGGAATCTCAACTACATTTCCTTGATTATATCTTAACCTCTCATTTCCCAGCACCCTATCAAAGTAATTTCTCCATTCCCCGGGCGTTATTCTTGTCCGATTTATGGACTTTACTTTGAGTTCCCTTATCGCTTTCCATATGTCTGCAATGTTCCAACTTTCAGTCGCGACTCTCATTTCTTCGGATTTCTTATTTTGCCATGCTAGTTTTGTTTCTCACAATAATTCTTTATATTCCTTTCTCTCTTGCGCATACTTTTTTCTGCTTTCATCTGTGCTTTCTTTTCTAAACTTTAAAAGACTTCTTCTTTCTACATGCATTATTGTACCACCCTTTGTCCTTCTGGTTCATTGCGTATTTAACCTTGAATTTTTTCCCTGCTTTTTGAAAAGATTCTGTCAAAGTTTTAATAATTTCCTCCCCGCTAAGATCATTTAATTGCAGATTCTGTATTAGCGTTTCCAAACTCCTGATAAATTCTTCTCTCCGATCCTCGATCCACCTGAAACGTGTAATTGGCCGCAATATTGTTGCCACCTCATCATTAACTGTCTCACTAATACCTTTCATATTTAAAATAAGTTTGTTTGGGAAGTGGTGTGATTCGATTCTGGAAACTATACAGAAATTACTTAGGACTGGAATCATGTCTTGTGTGCATATTGAATAATCGATTACGCTACCTCCATTTTTATTAATAAATGTCAGTTCTCCATTTTTATCTTCCCCATATTTCCCATTTAGAATTTCAAGTTCAAATGCATCGCAAAACGCTAACAATTAGTTTCCTTCTGAATTTATAATCTTATCTTTGCTTCTCCTACTCTCACCTCGTGTTACATTATCATCTGATTTTATAGTGATATTTTCCTCCCCAATCCTACAGTTAAAGCCCCTAAAATTATTATTCCCGCTTCCGGAAACCTATCTTTTATTTCTGCCAACGAGTCAGACAATTCAACGAAAAAATTTGTATTAGCATACCTGGAATTTAGTGATTGGCGGTAAATAGACAACAGACACATTTCTGCTCCACCTGTATGGTAATTATACAAATTGCCTCTTTTGAAGCAATATTTACCTTTTTAATATATGGGTCTCAAGTTAGCTTTATATAAAATGGTAACACCGCCTGGATATCTACCTCTCTTCCCTCTAGTTTCATTACCCTTAAAATAACCTTTCATATTACGTAGATTTACGCATTCATTAGCTTTTAACCATGTTTCTCCTACAGCTAATATATCAAAAGTCTCAATAAACTCTACCATCTGTCCATTGAAAGTTTTTGTTTTAACCCTTCGATATTCATGAACCGACTGTCAACAAACCCTATTGTGTTCCCTTGTCATTAGTCTTACCTGTATTTTTCGAACTTCCCCCTCTCAATAGTTCCTTTTCTGGGGGTAAATTCAGCAGTCTTAGTGATTTTCTTGTTTGAGGTCTTGTGTCCGCCTGTCGTTCACCTCTTAGAGGTGGGGTATACTTTTTGCGTTCGGCCGTTTTGTGCTGAGTGTTTATTTGATTCCTCGGAGTTAGTATCGTAGTGCTCCCTCTCTCTTTCTCTCGTGTAGAATTTTCTCCCTCCTCTGCTGTAAGGTGACCACCTGCTGTTGAAGCGTCCCCTGTAGGTTTTGGGGACTCGCTGTCAATGACCTCTTCAAATTCATTTTCAGGGTTGTCCATATTTTGTAGTTGTTCCCTGCTCCAGATTCGTCCATTTATAATCAATTTATTAAATTGCAGGAGTGCATGGCAACCCTGCCTCCTCGCCTAAATAGGATAGTTAAAACCAATGAAAAAGAATAAAAATCGAGGAAGAAAACAAATCAGAAATTGGTCAGAACAAATGTGACAAAAATTACATAGGAAAAACAAAAAGAAATTTGAAAACAAGGATGAGAGAACATCTTAGAAACAATGTCAAAAATGGAGAAGTGGAAAAGTCAGCTGTAGCTGCTCATGCTTGGCCCGAAAAACATAAAATTAAACCAAAAGCTAGTCTAATTAAACAAATGGAAAAATAAAAGGAACTCGTGGTTTGGGAAAAAATCTACATTCAGAAAAACAAGAAAGAAAAACTTATAAACATCGAAATTCCCACGGATACTGACCTGATCCGGAAGTTTATCGGGTCCACCAACAGAGGGAAGAAGAACTGGTTCCTCCGATCGACATAACATCAGTCATCAAGATGTACTGAGGACGGGGCTGCCAATGCCCTGAAATCACGATCTACTTAGAAGACAGGTTATGAGGAGAGGTATGAAACATTTTAATTTATGTTAAATTAAATCTCATAGAGATATATTCCTATAAAAGTTCAACACAAAAGTAGTAGCAGTAGTAGGACTTTATTAGACAAAGAGTAAGATATTTACAATATTATTTACAAATATGGGTCGCACGGGCAGTATGCCGTACGTGCTGTTGACAGTCCGTTACAATAAAGTAATAATTGGTACTAGTGTAAAGAAAAATAAACAACAAAAAAATCAATAACATTACAATTACATAAAGAAAACACAATAATTTTACAATTAAATAATAACACAATAGCATTATACACTAATTAATTTATATATAATTGTTAAGAATTAATGGTATTGCATTTTGATAACATATATTTATTCATGAATGAGTGTTGTCCTTATTTTCCGCGTTTTGTCCAGAAATTTACCGAGGTTTATCCAATTTTCTGGATTTACCAATAACTCGTAGCATGCCAATCTTTCCCGATTTGAATTTAGAAATCTTTCCGGTAATAATTGACGTCTCCAATATTCTAAATCATTGCATTTTCCTAATATATGTATCTCATCTTCAAAGTTCCCGCACATTGGACATATTCGCATATCGTGATCGTCGGTAATTTTTAGAAAATTTCCATGCCCCTAGCCTAAACCAAGCAAGCCCTGATCTCTCCTTAAATCCTAGGTTGAGTATATACGATTCTTTTCCCCAGACGTGTTTTAGGTCTCTTTGTAAACACAGTGAGCGTTTTCCTGTACATTCGGCGAAAGTATCTTGTTGGTTTATATCTAAGTACCTCCTCCTTATTTTTCTCCACACGTTCTTGCGATTTTCAGTCCCTTTTTCCCATATCCAGCCCATCCCGATCTTTTGGAGTTCTTTCCTAACCTCGTCTGCCCAAAATTTAACATTATGTTTTTAATTGGTGGTCGTAACAAATTGCTCTAAGCATTATTTGTTCACCTTGGATACTCGCAACCAGTATTTGAGTACACGAATTTTACAGTTTATGTCGTCCTGGAATGACCCGAATTCATATTAAATACCACAGTTAGAAACGGCCTTACTAAGTCCTGTAATATATTTTAGAAAATGCGTATATACCTTATTTAGTACTCCGTTCTTTGGAAACCCCAAATCTCACTACCATAGTGCATTACTGGCTGACCATCGCTCCATACATTTTTTCTAATGTGCTGACTGGAATATCAGGCACTCGACCCAGAATACCGAGTACACTGTTAAGTTGCCCCCTCCCTTTAAATAATGCTATATCAATATGTTTTTTCCACTTCCGTTCATTTTCAACGTCGTACCAAGATATTCAAAATGTTTCACGTTTTGAAGTACTTGATCTCTGTATTCCATTCCTCTGCTCTACCATAAATCGTCCCATTTTTAAAGGTAATTGTTTTTGTCTTACTAACATTTACAGTCAATCCCCAATTCCTACAGTATATTTCCAGTAGGTCAAGACCTCTTTGCAATCCCTTGATTGTCTTGGAACAGATAATTAAATCATCTGCATCAACAGGACTGGGACTTAACATTTCTTATCTCCGGAGCCTCAATTCTCCTTCTAGCATTACGTCTACAATATCATCAACGAATAGATTAAATAGCATTGGTGATAAAATGCAACCTTTCTCACACCCCGCTCTCTGTAATGTGTCCTTGGTCTACTTTTATACAAAATTTAACATGTTTATAAATTGACATTAAAGCATGTATTATTTTATGAGACAATCCTTTCCGATTTAATTTTTCCCAAAGTGCGCTTCGGTCCACAGTATCAAATGCCATCTTAAAATCAATGAATGCACAAAATATTTTACCCCCCTTCATTTTCAGATTGTCATCAATTAATGTTCTTAGAACAAATACGTTGTCCACCGTGGAGTACCCTTCTTTAAAACCTGCCTGATATTTGAGAGCCTATTGTTCTCTTTAGCCCATTGTCTTATTCGTTCGTAAAGTACTTTACAATATATTTTTCCGAACACTGACAAGAGACAAATTCCCCTGTAACTTTCTGGTATCTTTCCCTTTGTATAGCGGTTGGATGACACCTGTCGCCCAGGCTTCCGGATAATCTCCTCCATTAAAAAGTTTGTTGAACGCAATTTTCAAAACGTCTAATAATTTATTGGATGATATCATATTTTTCAAGAATTCCCCTGGTATTCCATCAATTCTAGGTGCTTTACCATTCTTTAAACATTTAATGGAAGAAACCAGTTCATTTTTCGAAATATCCTGATCCAGTAATTAAATATGAATTGGGTCAGGAATCTCAACTACATTTCCTTGATTATATCTTAACCTCTCATTTCCCAGCACCCTATCAAAGTAATTTCTCCATTCCCCGGGCGTTATTCTTGTCCGATTTATGGACTTTACTTTGAGTTCCCTTATCGCTTTCCATATGTCTGCAATGTTCCAACTTTCAGTCGCGACTCTCATTTCTTCGGATTTCTTATTTTGCCATGCTAGTTTTGTTTCTCAAAACTATTATTCTACCAGTTATATTATATGGGTGCGAAACATGGACTCTTACTTTAAGGGAGGAAAGGAGATTACGAGTATTTGAGAATAAAGTTCTTAGGAAAATTTTTGGACCAAAGAGAGATGAACAGACAGGTGAATGGAGAAGACTACATAACAATGAACTACATGGTCTTTATAGGAAGCCAGATATAATAAGAACAGTTAAGTCCCGTAGACTGCGATGGGCAGGACATGTTGCGCGTATGGGGAATGAAAGACATGCATGGAAACTTCTTGTAGGAAAGCCAGAAGGAAATCGCCCAGTTGGTAGACCAAGAATGAGGTGGGAGAACAACATTAACTATGATTTGAGGGAAGTAGATTATACAGGGAATGATTGGAAAGCATTAGCTCAGGATAGGGATGTATGGAGAGCTTATGTCCGTGCGGTCATGAACCTACGGGTTCGATAGTGCCAGTGAGTAAGTAAGTAAGTTTTGTTTCTCACAATAATTCTTTATATTCCTTTCTCTCTTGCGCATACTTTTTTCTGCTTTCATCTGTGCTTTCTTTTCTAAACTTTAAAAGACTTCTTCTTTCTACATGCATTATTGTACCACCCTTTGTCCTTCTGGTTCATTGCGTATTTAACCTTGAATTTTTCCCTGCTTTTTGAAAAGATTCTGTCAAAGTTTTAATAATTTCCTCCCCGCTAAGATCATTTAATTGCAGATTCTGTATTAGCGTTTCCAAACTCCTGATAAATTCTTCTCTCCGATCCTCGATCCACCTGAAACGTGTAATTGGCCGCAATATTGTTGCCACCTCATCATTAACTGTCTCACTAATACCTTTCATATTTAAAATAAGTTTGTTTGGGAAGTGGTGTGATTCGATTCTGGAAACTATACAGAAATTACTTAGGACTGGAATCATGTCTTGTGTGCATATTGAATAATCGATTACGCTACCTCCATTTTATTAATAAATGTCAGTTCTCCATTTTTATCTTCCCCATATTTCCCATTTAGAATTTCAAGTTCAAATGCATCGCAAAACGCTAACAATTAGTTTCCTTCTGAATTTATAATCTTATCTTTGCTTCTCCTACTCTCACCTCGTGTTACATTATCATCTGATTTTATAGTGATATTTTCCTCCCCAATCCTACAGTTAAAGCCCCTAAAATTATTATTCCCGCTTCCGGAAACCTATCTTTTATTTCTGCCAACGAGTCAGACAATTCAACGAAAAAATTTGTATTAGCATACCTGGAATTTAGTGATTGGCGGTAAATAGACAACAGACACATTTCTGCTCCACCTGTATGGTAATTATACAAATTGCCTCTTTTGAAGCAATATTTACCTTTTTAATATATGGGTCTAAGTTAGCTTTATATAAAAGGGTAACACCGCCTGGATATCTACCTCTCTTCCCTCTAGTTTCATTACCCTTAAAATAACCTTTCATATTACGTAGATTTACGCATTCATTAGCTTTTAACCATGTTTCTCCTAGAGCTAATATATCAAAAGTCTCAATAAACTCTACACATCTGTCCATTGAAAGTTTTTGTTTTAACCCTTCGATATTCCATGAACCGACTGTCAACAAACCCTATTGTGTTCCCTTGTCATTAGTCTTACCTGTATTTTTCGAACTTCCCCCTCTCAATAGTTCCTTTTCTGGGGGTAAATTCAGCAGTCTTAGTGATTTTCTTGTTTGAGGTCTTGTGTCCGCCTGTCGTTCACCTCTTAGAGGTGGGGTATACTTTTTGCGTTCGGCCGTTTTGTGCTGAGTGTTTATTTGATTCCTCGGAGTTAGTATCGTAGTGCTTCCTCTCTCTTTCTCTCGTGTAGAATTTTCTCCCTCCTCTGCTGTAAGGTGACCACCTGCTGTTGAAGCGTCCCCTGTAGGTTTTGGGGACTCGCTGTCAATGACCTATTCAAATTCATTTTCAGGGTTGTCCATATTTTGTAGTTGTTCCCTGCTCCAGATTCGTCCATTTATAATCAATTTATTAAATTGCAGGAGTGCATGGCAACCCTGCCTCCTCGCCTCGAGCATGTGTCGCTTAAGAAAGTCCCTTTCGCAGCGCACCTTCTCACTAAAGTCTTCGGCAATAGATCTATCACAAGGGGCCATAACTAGCCTTACACTATTCGACGTATATATACACGCACGCAACACACACACACGCACACACACACACGCGCACGCATACACACACAAACACACACACACATACAAACACACACACACTCAAACACACATACACAAACACACGCACACACGAGCACAGAGACACGCACGCACACGCACACACACATATATAAATATCCATCCATCCATAGTAATTCTACCCAAGGGCAGGTCTTTCACTGCAATCATAGCATTTTCATGCTATGCTTTGCAGCTTTACTAGGGAATTATAGGTGTGGTAGCTTCCCGTTGCTTCACACCGGTGAAGGATGATAATGATAAGGATGATGATGATGGTATATATAGGTATATCGTGAGCTTAATGCATCTTTAGATTGAACAAATGTTTGAGTTTTTCAATGCAAATTAGAAGTTCGATACCTCTCAATAATAATAATAATAATAATAATAATAATAATAATAATAATAATAATAATAATAATAATAATAATAATAATAATAATAATAATAATAATAATAATAATAATAATAATAATAATACTTACTTACTCACTGACACTATCGAACCCGTAGGTTCATGACCGCGCGAACATAAGCTTCCCATACATCCCTATCCTGAGATAATGCTTTCCAATCATTCCCTGTATAATCTACTTCCCTCAAATCATAGTTAATGTTATTCTCCCATCTCATTCTTGGTCTACCAACTGGGCGTTTTCCTTCTGGCTTTCCTACAAGAAGTCTCCATGCAAGTCTTTCATTCCCAATACGTGCAACATGTCCTGCCCATCGCAGTCTACGAGACTTAACTGTTCTTATTATATCTGGCTTCCTATAAAGACCATGCAGGTTCATTGTTATGTAGTCTTCTCTTATTCACCTGTCTGTTCATCTATCTTTGGTCCAAAAATTTTCCTCAGTACTTTATTCTCAAGTACTTGTAATCTCCTTTCCTTCCTCCCTTAAAGTGAGAGTCCATGTTTCGCACCCATATAATATAACTGGTAGAATAATAGTTTTATATATTTTCAGTTTAACGTTTTTTGAAAGGAGTTAGGACATCAAGAGTCTCTGTAATGCATAATAGCACGCATTTGCGGAATTGAGCCGATGTTTAATTTCTTTGTGCATCTTATTCCTATTTGTGATTATTGTTCCTAGGTATTTGAATTCAGCCACTTCCTCAAAATTTCCCTCATTTGTCATTAGCTGTCCATTTCCATTATATAATGTATTTCGACGTGTCACCATATATATAGTTTTATTGATATTTACTTCCAGTCTTAATTCCTTAGTGTTACTCAATATTGTGTGCGTGTTGTCCTTTAGTATCTCCTCGCTATCGGCCAATAATACAACATCGTCAGCATAAACTAACAGCTTATTAATACCATTGAGTTGTAATCCTTCCTCATTCTCTAAGGATTTAATGGCATGCTCTAGTACAAAATTAAATAGTAGAGGAGATAGTGTATCTCCTTGCTTCAACCCATTCTGGATTTCAAAGGTGTCCGAAAACTGTTTGCCTACACGCACCTTACTCTTTGTGCCATTTAGACACATTCGTATAAGTCTAACTAACTTTTTAGGAATTCCGAACTGCAGCAGGATATTATATAACTTGTCCATCTTAATTGAATCATATGCTTTTTTGAAGTCTACATATAGTGGATGTAGGCCTACAGTACCATTATATTCCCATTTCTTTTTTAAAATCTATCTTATACTAAAAATCTGATCTGTTGTAGACCTGTTTCTTCTAAATGCACATTGATGATCTCCTAGAATGTCATCAATATAGGGAGTAAGTCTGCTTACTAATATATTTGTTAGAATTTTGTAGGAAGTTGAAAGTAATGAGATGCCCCTGTAGTTGTTGCAATCAGTTTTATCTCCTTTCTTATAAATTGGTACGATAATTAATTCCTTCAATTCATCTGGAAGAGCTTCTTTATCCCTAAGCATATTAAGCAACTGGCGTATCTTGTCCATCAATTTTTCTCCCCTTGCTTTTATCAGTTCTGCTGGGATCTCATCTGAACCTGATGCTTTATACATCTTCAATTTTTCAATCGCCATTTCAACCTCTAATGCACTTGGTTCTGCGACTAGCATTTCTGCTGTCTGTAAATTATCCTCCTCAATATCCTGTTCTGTATGTACATTTAATAGCTGATTAAATTAACTTTTCCATCTATTTAATATACTCCTGGAATCTGCAATCATATCCCCATTTTCATTCCGAATTATGTTTGTTCTAGCCTGAAACCCTTTCTTCTCTATACTAATTTCCTGATATAATTCTCTAATGTACCTATTTTGTGCATTAATTTCAAGATCATTAATCTTCTCTCTCAAATATTCCGTCTTTTTACCCTTTAGTAACTTGGTGTTTTCCCGTCTAATACTACCCAATTGCTCTAAATTTACCTCATTTGGCTCGTGTAACTATTTTATGTTTGTTAGCTTTTCTTTTATTTACAATGTCGGCACATTCCCTCATCAAACCATTTCTTGTTTTGCCTCTTTTTTAAACAACCTATGCTTTCTGACGCTGACAATTTAATAGTATCTCTTTATAGCCTCCCATTCTTTATTTATATCAGTTTCTTCTTGTTTGCCACATTGTCATCTGGAGATTCGAGTACTTCAAATCTCTTAACAATTTTGATTTGGTATTCTTGCCGCATTTCATCATTTTTCAAGTTTTTTAATTCAAATTTTACAGAATCATCTTTAGCGTTTGTTCCTCTCATAAGCGATAGCCGTTGTCTGATTTTCACTCTGACCAGATGATGATCCGAATTGCAGTCTGTCCATCTAACTGATTTAACATCGATGATGCTACTGTACCAGCATTTATCCACTAATACATGATCTATCTGGTTCCGAGTTTCTTCATCTGGGGACGTCCAGGTGTATTTATGAATATCCTTAATAATAATAATAATAGTAATAATAATAATAATAATAATAATAATAATAATAATAATAATAATAATAATAATAATAATAATAATAATAATAATAATAATGGCTAGTCTTGTAATCTGGAAATGTATGCAATTATGCATTACATGAACTCTTGTTATCCCAATTCTCTGAATAAATATTAGTCCAATAACAGAGTATGTAAAATGGCGATTCTTCCAGTTTTATGGATGCAAAACATGGTCTCTTATTTTAAAAGAAGAGTATTTGAAAACAAAGTGCTTAAGAAAATGCTTGGCTCAAAAAGAGAGATGAACAGACAAGTGGATTGAGATAACTACGTAACAGTGAGTACCTTTATGGACAACCAGATATAGTAGGATCATTAAGTCTCATAGACTGTAATGGTTAGGAGGTATGACATGAATGGGGAATGGAAGAGGGACATAGGATATTTTTGTAGGATAACCAGAGAGTACTGCTCAACTAGGTGGGTCAAGAACTGGGTGGAAAAGTAACATTAATAATTAATTGAGGGAGATGAATTATACAGAGAACATTAGCATATGGTAGGGATGTATGGAGAGCTTATAACCGCGTGACCTTGTATCTCCGGGTTCGGTAGTGTCAGTGAATTAGTTACTAAAACTAACAAACTTACTCCCTTACTTAACTTTGAATAAAAATGGCGACATTTTTTGTCTTATCTCCACTCTTATATTTAGAGGCACTCTACAAGGATGCAACATCACTCATAAAAATCGATGTTTTCAAGTAAAATATCGATGTCCAAAACATCGTTGTTTAGGAACAATATATCTATATTTTTTCGATGTTTTGGGAAAACAATTAAAAACACAAAATAATGTTGAAAATGTTTATTAATTATTTATTTCGCAAAACAGAATTTAAAAACAACAATTTTTTACAATCTTGTGCCTAGTAAGCAGTTTCTTTCCTGGGTAATCGTAGCCCCTGCCTCTGAAAACAGCCCACTGGGCACCGACGTTGCTATGATAGGCAAATATATCTTCGCCAGTTTATACAGCCCAGGAAATAAATCTTTCGGGTCATCCCACATTTGTAAAGCATTTGCTTTTGGCTGAAGAAGCGTACAAGCCGCGAAAATAATACAATAGATGGCGTTAAGCATGACAAAATATAGTTTATAAAACATCATTCGTAAGAGCGATGTATCGTCGATATCGTTTGCATCCCTATCTCTAGTTATAATATCACACTCCATGGCGCGACATGAATAGAAGGCTCTTGGTTTACCATCCGGCTGCAGGCCTCACATCTACATGTGCTAATCACATAGGTAGACGGTAATCCTGCAAGTATAGGGGTGACAAGTGGTCTTCTCAACCTGGAACCGCTACTTATTGTAGCTACCAAAATTCCTCACGATGCTGGGTAGGCACCGGTCCCACACTGGCCAAACATTTCTTATCCCATGGGGATCCGAACGAGCGCAAATCCCGCAGCTCTACATCAAGGCCTAACCTCTCAGCTACCGAGCGGGATCACCACCAATTGTAGCTTTGCTACAATATACAGGAAGTATCCCATCAAAGAAGAAATAAACAAGAAGGTACTACATATACGGACATAAAAGTTCTAGACGAACTAGGCTGGATAGAAAGGAGACCCAAGAAAAACTAAAAATACAAAATTATTCCATCCTTGTAACTAATAGTTGCAGAAATTGATACTTCTAACACAAGTTAAAAGAAATATCTAAAATCAGCGCTTTACGTGATGCAGAGGGATGACGTTTTGGTACTTTTTGAAATATCTTGAAGACGTTTTCTTACTACTGAGCCAGAGAGGCGCCATTCGGGAATCATTTTCAATTTTTCGCAATGAAACTCAGTATATGCTATTGAAACAAATGTAGAAAGATATTCTGCATAAGTCAGCAAAAGCCGACCATTAAAAGACGGGTTTACCTGAAATTAAAAAATCGCTATATTTGTGCTCTCACAATGTAACTGTAATGCACAATATTTAATTAGTCCTTAAACTGGCGAAACTCTCGTGACAGTTGCTTAAATGTTCAGGTCTAGATGTATAACTGTAAGTTATTGCTGTATATTGTGTAATTCAACACATATTTAGGTAACTTATATTCGTTTGTTTTTTTACTGTTTTATAAAATTATTAAATTAAATCAATGTTATCTTTAGATTGCCAATTTAAGGATTAACAGAAGAGAGAGATATTTCCTAAAGCAATAAAATTGGACATTGAATTCGACTTGTTGAGAAATTCGTTTATTTTACGCATTTCCTGTGTGGCAGACCTTTTATTTGTAATATACAAGTTTGTTTGTTACTTTGAAACAAATAGGCTTAGATATATGTCAAATTCGCACTTAATTCCTCTCAGACGGATTCTAGTTGTTAAGGAAACTTCAAGTTATATTATTTATTCATAACAATTGAATGTTAATAAGACAAAACCTAGAAACGGTTAATTATGAAAGTCGTTTTAAAGAAGCACAAATTATTTTCAAGAGTATTATTAGAAGACCGACGCACAAGAAGGTAAGTAATACATTTATTGTGAGTTCCTGCCGCGGCGCCCCGCCGTACAGTGGGGTACAATTTTATTTGCCGATTTAGGCGGCCAAAATTATTTTTGCAGTTCAATTGAGCGTAAATGTGCCCTCTTTACTAAATTAATTGCATTTTATGAGAAAGGTAGTACATTTTAGTGAAAAATATGCATTTTACGATTTTAAATTATCATTATCCGGTATCATGGCAGCTGCCGCCGTCTTCCGGAAATCAAACGTCATTCCTCTCTGTACATCCTTTAATCTTCCTCCAATCCTCTGATATTCATAGCTACTTGTATCCCTTCTATCCAAGTTTTCTTCGGTCTTCCTCTCTTCCTCCTTTCCATTGGGATCCATTCCATAACAATTTTAGGCAATCTTTGCTCTAGCATTCTTTTGACATGACCATACCACTGTTATCTTTTCTTTTCTATAATGTCTATGATGTCCGGCTCTCTTGTACACCCATAATTTCCTTTATTTCTTTATTTCATATTCTATCCATTCTAGATTTTCCAGCTGATCTTCTTAAAACATCAATTTCTGATCTTAAAATTCTTTTCATTTCTTTGGTAGGAATTTGCCAAACTTCAGCACCATATGTTAAAATGCTTTGAATTATGGTTTCATATATATATTTGTATTTTTTTTGTATTGTAAGCCTATGTTTTCCCTTTGCAGAGATTTAGGCGCTCTCCCCTTACAGGGAATAATTTGAACCATACTAATTTAGTTATACTTGTTTTCGTATAGATGTCATTTTGAGTGGTCCGTGGTCAGCGTTCCGCCTCAAACTGACATCTAGGAAACCAAGGCAATACTAGGACGGGAAAATTCGGTAAATTTTGCTTAGAGGCCTTTTCATTCAGGTTTAAGGATTTTTTACGAGCCTGAATATCTTCAGACTCGGGACCCACGGCTTAAAGTCCCTCCCGGAGGACTTGCTTCTTGGATTTTTCCGTCCTAAAAAATCCATGGACCCCGGCCGGGTTTGAACCCGCGACCCTAGGGACCAGAGGCAAGGAGCATAACCACTAGTCCACCGCGGCCGATTGTAATTTGTAATTTTCTATTTTTTTGTAATGTGTTTGCTCCACCAAACAGAGTTTAAAGCATTTATTGCTTGTTTGTTTGTGCAATTCTATTTTTAATATTCACTCTGTTATCACCTGAATGGTCTAATTTTGTTCCTAAATAAGAGTATTCAATACTAGATTTTAGTCATTCTCCATTGTTGAAATTTATATTTTCCATTTCTTCCCCTATACACACATATTTACCTTTCTCTATATTTATATAATAATTTTATTGCAGCCAAATAGCCAGGATTAAAGTAAGATACATTTTTAATTTACATTTTTGCATATTCACAAATTGTCTGTTCTTTTTGTGCAATAGCTCAATGTGATATGGTTCACATGTTTTTTCGCATAGCATACATTTGCAGTCTATATTTGGTTCATGGAATTTTTTTGTTCTTGCATATCAGGTGGTGGAATCCGTGGATTGCCAGCCTAGTGATGACGTGTCTCATTTCGAAATTTTCTTTTGTCCACACACGGCCCACCATAGCCCCGGTGCTGTAGAATTCTGGGTGTATTTCTTCTCTTTTTCTATTCAGTGTTGCTAGCAGCTTCTCAGATACTCTGGTGCTGGGTATGCTTGTTCTGAGGTCGTCGGTGAAGAAAGTTTCCTTCGCTAGTAAGTATGCGAGTCTTGAATGCACTACTTTTGACACTCCTAATACTGCCTTTATATATCTCGCTTTCACCCATTCTAGAGAGGAAAGATTCTTCATTGTTAGATGTGTCCAGATGATTTCTATGCCGTATGTCAGTATTGGTAGAATTTTTACTCTAAATAATAGCATTACCATCTCTAGGGTGAGGGATCTAATATTTCTTACTTGGTGCATTGCTATTATTGCCTGGGTTGTCTTTCTGTGATATGTTTTGTGAAGCATTTTGCGCTTGTTTGTAGCGTGATGCCTAGGTATTTGAAGTCTGGTACTATTTTCATTTGTGGCGGCTCTTCCTCCGTTTCTGAAGATCATTGTGTCCGTTTTTGATATATTAATGTCCAACCTGTTCTTGGAGCACCATTTTTCCACTTCATTCATTGTTTCTTGAAGTTTTCTTATGTCTCTGGAACCGATTACGATGTCATCCGCGTATGCGCACGACAAGATACCATCTTTTTGGGTTATTCTAAGGATTTCTTCGGTTGCTAGTATAAACAGTAAGGGGCTTAGTGGATCCCCCTGCAGTACTCCATTTGTTTGAATAATCGGTTCTGATATGGCGATGTTATCTGAGACATATTTTTCATTTCAGCTCAGCAGTGTATTGATGTGGTTCGTCCATATGTTATTTCCTAGTGTCTCCTTTAATTTTTCTATCACTAGTTGTCTGTCTAGTAGATCGAAGGCCTTCGTCAAGTCTATGAAGATGGTATAAAATTTCTCTCTGTCTTCTAATGCTTCCCAAATATGTTTCAACAAGAGTTCGATTGCGTTTAGGGTTGACTTTCCTTTTCTAAACTCGAATTGATTTTATGGTAGATGCTCATCTATTTGCTCGCTTATTCGTCCTGTTATTAATTTGGTGAAAATTTTGAAGGGACAATTTTCCAGAGCGATACCTCTATATTAGTTGGGGTCTTTCGGGTTTCCTTTACCTTCGTATAAAACCTTGAAAATTATTTTTCTCCATTGTTCAGATATGGAGGCTGTTTGTATGCATTTGTTGTATAATTTTGTCCAAACCTGGTCTAACAGATGTGCCGTGTCTTTTATGTATTCATTGTATATTCCGTCCGGGCCCTCTGCTTTCTTGTTTTTGGAGTTATAATATAGCATATCCAACTTCTTCTGTGGTCAGGGGGTACCAGTTTGTGGGTATTGCTGTTAACATTTCTTGAGGGTTCCTTTTGCCGCAGGTTGGTTCTCTCTTTATTGAGTATGTTGTTGAAATGCGACTCCCATATTTCCACGTCAATGTAGTGTGTTTGCGCTTGTTTCTTTGGGCGGAGTGCTAAATGTGGGTCTTCTTGGCCTCCTCCGCTAGCACCCTGCCCTCTTCCTCCAAGAAGGCGCTTTTCTTTTTTTTTCTTTTATTATTCTCTTGTAGTGTTTCCTCTTCTCGGTGTATGTGAGTAGAAGAGTGTGGTTCTCGGTATTTTGTTTCAGTTTTTGTAAAGTATCCAAGGTGTTTCTATATTTATATAAAGTCCCCATTTTTCATATTATTCTTTTAGTTTTTTTGCCATATATTCTATGTCATCGTGGTATTGTGCTATTAATACCTGGTCATCTATAAAATTGAGTGAATATACATGTGTATTTTGGATTAGTATGCCCATTTTTTGACATTTTTTCCTCAAGTCTCCTTAGTACGTCTTTGGGGAAGGATAATTTTGAAGTATGAGTTGGAGGTAACCTAGCAAACCGGCCTTAACCATTTTGTGATCGTAAATATCTCTGTTATAATTTAAAATTATGTAGTCCAATTAATGTTCATCACTCTGGACAAACTTGGTATAACTATAACATGCGGAATAGCCAATGCCTAAAAGCAATAAACATTCACGGAAGTCTTTAGGACGTGCATAATGAATGACATTTGTCACTCTGTAAGATATTCTTGAAATTAGTACACTTGCTCACTATAGGGGCGGTTAACTTTACCAAAACATGTAAGTACATAAGCTCACTTATTATGATGATCATGAGTTTGATGATCAACCACAGATCTTCATCATAAGATGATTTTCACCTCCTCTTGACTCTTAATTGTTTTGGTTAACTTTAAATTGAGTTCGTTTCGATCCGTCACAAAACCCCAGTTGCAAATTTAAAACTAAAGATTTATTTTCTTCTTAATTTAAAGTCTATAAGACTTGTTCTAAATGTGTAAACAGTCGTGTAATAGTAAAATCCAACAATTGTGGTAAATTAATTACAGTAAAAGTGTCAGTAAAATGATACGAATTCTTTTATCCGGATAGCAATCCATTTTCCCTTTTTTTAGCATACTGTAGGAAGGATAGACTTTTTTTCGGTGCTCTATATTACGTAAGATGTGTTCTAGAAAACCACCTTCAACAAACATGGCCAATGTTCTTAATGCTGTTTATTATGCTTTGTGTTTCTGAATACTGTGAGAGTATTTTCTCTTATAATTTTTCCTGCACACTTTGGAGAATTGATTATTTCTGTAAATTTAAAAATCGCTCTAGCGACCCCATTTTTTTAAATTTTTTGCAACGATAATCATTATATGCTATTGAAATAAAAGGATAAAAGTATTGTTAAAAAAATTGAAAGGCTTATAGAAAACTGTGGCAGACGGACACTGTTGGGCCACGGATAATTTCCCGGATCCACTTCAGACCGAAAAAGGAGTTTATATGGCCGGCGGTTGAGGTCATTGTGTCCATGTATGGTGTGTGTGTATGTATATAGGCCTAAATTTTTTGAAGTCTCCTCCCAGATTGAGATAAGGGTTCATGTTATTATCTTAACAGTTTCTTCACATTTTAAAACGATTCCGGCTTAATTTAAAAGTGGTATTTGTGAATACAAGCTTTTCTAAATTTTACGCTGATGTTGCTGAAGATAACAGAAACCAGCGACAATAACCAACCAGCACACAGTGGGCAAAATCCCTACTTTAGATGGGCAAAACTAAACAATTCCATTTCACGATGCAGTGTAGGGTGAAACTAAGAATTTATACCTATTTCCCCATTTTGAAAACTATTGGATCTATTTTTAGTCTATATAGAGCAGTAAAGTCATTTATTTTTTATTCTTAATTCTACATTTTGAATACAACAAACGAAATAGACATTTAATAATTCCTGCAATGATAATTCATCTCTCGATTCGGTAGTTATAACACTTTCTTCTGGAATACAACGAACTTAATTGGTTTCTTGTACCTTGTAATACGGTGGATACAAAATGTGACCAACTTATTTTGCTCTTTGTCTCAGCTAAAAATAAGAAGCCTTAGTACGTTTTCACGGATACTTTTGAAATGCACGATGGGTTGAAGCAGGGAGCTACACTATCTCCTCTACTATTTAATTTTATACTAGAGCATGCCATCAAATATTTAGAGGAAGGGCTTTAAGCATCGAAGATGCCCAAGATCGTAAGATTTGGAGGTTTGGCACGGGAAGACGGCAGCAGCTGTAAAACCCGAAGGAGATAGAGAGAGGAAGCCCTACGACTCAATGGTATCAATAAGCTGTTAGTTTATGCTGACTATTTAATTCATGCCCCAAATGGGACTCAATGGCCAATCACGTTTCAATGATTTCTGTTTTACAACCATTCAGAGTCGTGTTTCACGAAATATTTATCAGTGTTATAATTACCATATTAAAGAAAGCTCCTCCTTTTTAATATTCTGAAGAGGTCTGACCATTATTTTGCAGTGACTGAGCCTATGAGAAATACGGCTACCAGATTGTATATATAGTGCATGAATGTCAATACATACCGCATGCGGGAGTTAATATAAAAACATTTGTAGCAATTGATTATATCACCAAAAAAAGAAACCACTGTTTGCACTTTCTTAAATGTATTTTTTCCCAGGTAACAATCCAGAAAAATATAATTGTCATATTTACATCATACGACATCAGAAATGAATTAATATACAGTTTGATGTGTTTCATTTTTTCTCCACTAGAGAGCATTCTTACAATATTGCGTTCCTTTGGCAATAAACAGTATGATCTGGTTGCAGTGATAAACAAAAGAAGCAGATGAAGCGTACCTATCGCTTCTCATTTGTTTTCAAACATCGCCGTTTACATTAAATGTATAAATATTTTAAAATAACTATAGTTAAATAATGATTTGTGAGTAAACAGCTTAATTTTATTATTAATAACAATAATAATAATAATAATAATAATAATAATAATAATAATAATAATAATAATAATACTTTATTTATTCTGGCAGAGTTAAGGCCATAAGGCCCTCTCTTCCACTCAACCAGCACAAATACAAATAAATATTCGACAAATATAGATATACACTATACTAATCGTTAAATAGTCCTAACAAATGCCACTCTTGATTTCCAAATTCTCTAGATAAATTCACTCCTCACTTCGTGAGTCGTGAATTTAACGATAATTTGGAAATCACTCGTGGCATTACTTATGATGTTGTAGTACTATCGGGTGATAGCGAGGAGATACTAAAAGCCAACACGCACACACTATTGAGTAACTCTAAGAAATTGGGACTGGAAGTAAATATCAATAACACTAAATATATGGTTACGCACAGAAATACATTATACAATAAAACTTGTTTAATCTGGAACGTGAATAATGCGGAAATCTGTCCAATGTAAACAAATTTATTGGTCCATGCAAAATAATAGTAATTTTACGTCTATTTACTTTGTATAAAACGGAATCTGTCCAACGCGGAAACGGAAGGATATTTTCACACATTTAATGAAAAAAAAGTTTATAAGGCGGAAAGATAGACAGAGAGAGAAATAAATTAGTTTCCACTTCATTGAATTCCCGTTAGGCGAATTAACAATAAGTGACGAGTCCTGCCGCCCGCGCGGGTGTGAAGTAGAGTTTCTACCTGTATCTGGAATTTTCTTTCGGCCTCACTGCACACCCGTTTTGCGAAATACAGGTTCGTTTAACGAATATTTGGCGTGTAACATCTGTATTACAAATAACCAGTGCACTGTAAAACCTTAAATTAGTTTAACATCTTAGACCGATTGAGTACGTATCTTTAACAGGCAGCGTTCTGAATTTAAGGAATAAATATGGCTAAATCGTATGCATCATTAATATTAAATGAAAAATAAAAGTGATTGAAGATAAAGAAAAACAAACTCTCAGTACGCGAAATAATGACTAAATGTAAATATGGATAAACCAAAGTTTGTGAGATTTTAAAACACAAAGAAAAGATAACAAGGAAATGGTCAAATAAAGAGCAAAATTAAGATTAAAAGAAACGAAGACATCAACAAGGTGTGTTTTACAAGCACAACGATAAAAAAATCTCCCAATTTCCGGACCGAGGCTCCAAGATCACAGCTATAGCTGTTGATATATCCCTAGGGGAATAACGATTTCAAGGAATCTTCCGAGGATTGGTTGTGTTACAGTGTCTTAAAGACGACATAATGTATCGGGGAATGAAATTTGCAGGAATTCAACTCAAGAATGTGGATGTTTGGAAGTAAGTAAAGTAGTGAGTTGAAACCGAAACTACATACTTTAATTTCAGGATACGGACCTAAGAGGCATTTTTAACGCTGACGAAATAGGACTGTTTTTTCGCGCGTTACCTCGAAGTCGCTCGTACATACTAAACTTCATTTTCCAACGGCAGCGGAACTACAATTAATCCAAGGTATGTAAAAATACATATACGGTAATCTATAATCCAAGATTGGTTAATATTTTTTGTTTTTTATAATGCGGAATGTTGTCTAATGCGGACAAAAAATTGGTCCCATGCGATTCTGCTTTGAACAAGTTTTACTGTATAATGGAAATCGACAGGTAATGACAAATGAGAGAAATTTTGAAGAAGCGGCTGAATTCAAATACCTAGGAACAATTATCACAAATAGGAATGAGATGCACAAAGAAATTAAACATAGGCTCAAATCTGGAAATGCATGCCATTATGCATTACAAAAACTCTTGACGTCCCAACTCCTTTAAAAAAACGCTAAACTGAAAAAAATAAAATAAAACTATTATTCTACCAGTTATATCGTATGGATGCGAAACATAAACTCTTAATTTAAGGGAGGAAGAGAGATTACGAGTATTTGAGAATAAAGTTCTTAGAAACATTTTTAGCCTTGGCGCAGAGCTACGGGACTTGCGCTGGTTCGAGTCTCCATGGGGGAAGAAATTTTCTCATGGTATTTCGGCCAGTATGGGACCGGTGCCCACCCAGCATCGTGAGGCAATTGGGTAGCTACAATAAGTAGCGGCTCCAGGTTGAGGAACCAGCTATAACGGCTGGGGGACTCGACATGCTAACCACATGTCACCCCTACACTGGCTGTTGATCATCTACCTCTGTGATTGACACATGTGGATGTGAAGGTCCAGCAGCCGGCTGGTAAAAGGGCAACCGCTGAAAAGTGGAAAGACCCTCAATCGGAGAAACATTTTTGGATCAAAGAGAGATGAATAGACAGGCGAATGGAGAAGACTACATAACAATGAACTACTTGTTCTTGATAGGAAGCCAAATATAATAAGAACAGTTAAGTCTTGTAGACTGCGGTGGGCAGGACATGTGACACGAATGGGAATGAAAGACTTGCATGGAAGCTTCTTGTAGGAAAGCCAGAGGGAAAACGCCCAATTGGTAGACCAACTATGAGGTGGGAGAATAACATTAACTATGATTTGAGGGAGGTAGATTATGCAGGGAATGACTGGAAAACATTAGCACAGGATAGGGGCGTATGGAGAGCTTATGTCTACGTGACCATGATCCTATGGGTTCGATAGTGCCAGTGAGTTAGTTAAATAGTAAGTTTTCAATCAACAAACAAGGCTAAAGCTTTGTCGGGGGAGAAACATCGGGAATTCTTGGGCGTCGATTTTTGTGCAAAAGAAGATGAGGTGGATGCTGAGGTATTTGATACTTGCTTCTTACATGTATACAAGAAAGATAGAGCTAACGCTGTGCCTCATAAATTAATTTGTTGTAATCAACCGTTATTTTTTTAAGAATAAGCATAAATTTTATTTACAAATAAATGTTATACACAGTATTGACACCCGAATGAGCAAGTACATGAATAATACAAATAGAATATATACATTTAAAGTTGGGGCCAGTTTCATTTTTACATAAATTATGGCACATACAAATAAAAATAATAATGTATTGGGAATAAGACTTATTCTAACAAGAGAATTAATGGAATGGAGAATGATTTACATAAAATAATATAAACCATATAATGTAATGGATTATAACCAATAATACAGAAGAAAGTAATTAGTAATATATTGATTTATAATAATATAAGCAAAAATAGATGCTTTATATTTATTATTTTAAAATATTCAAATGATTAATTTTATTCACATAATTAATTAAAAATTATTAATTTAATTGTTTTTTTTTAAATTACTGTGTTTAGTTTACTTAGTTCCGGATTGGATCTAATTAATTCATTATATAATTTGGGTCCTAGATATCTACTATGTTTAGATCCAGAAGTTGTATACAATTTTGGAACATGTAGCAAAGAAGTAGTATTTTGTCTGGTGCTGTAAATACTTTGATTGTGCTCTTTAAATTCGTTTTTATTTTTATGAAAATAAGTAAGAAATGTATGCTTGAATATTTGTTTAATATTTGGCACGTTGAATTCTAAATAAATTAAATTTGTAGGGTAATCTATAGGTTTCTGCAAGCAGATTTTTATGATTCGTTTTTGTAGTAATGTTAAGGGAGAATAATAGAATTTGCGATTCCACCCCAACCTAATATTCCGTATTGGATTATCGATTGAACCAGAGCTAAGTAAACAGTTCGCAATACATACATTGGTAAATATAATCGAAGGATGATACATTTGTGAATAGTTTTACGTATTTGTTACACAGCAAGGAAACGTGTTTGTCGTATCTTAAATATTGGTCTATTATAATACCTAGATATTTCACTTGTGTTGATATTCTCAAGGATGGACATGTGCAATATGCGTTATTACAATTATGTATTGTAATATCGTGACTGGGGTTTGAATGAAATTCATATATACCGCGTGATGTTAAAGAAAAAGGAATTAATGTAGTTTTTGAGATATTCAAAGAAAGTAAATTTGTGTCTAGCCATTCTTTAATTACATTGATTCCTTTATTAGCATTATGTATGATTTCGGTCCATGTAGAGCCCGAAAATAAGACAACCGTGTCGTCAGCATATGCATATATAGAACCAAAAAATGTTTCTAAGTTAATTTTGAGTAAGTCATTAATATAAATTAGGAATAAACTTGGTCCTAAAACAGTCCCCTGAGGGACACCTATATTAATATTACGTATACTACTGTATTTATCGTCGATTTTTGTTGTTTGGGTTCTATTACTTAAATACGATTTAAATAGTTGTAAAGCGGTCCCTTTAATGCCAATTTTATCTAATTTATCCAGCAGTATGCTGTGATTTACTGTATCAAAGGCTTTTTGGAGATCTAAGAAAATTCCTAGGCACTTATTTCCTGAGTCTAAGTTATGAATTATATTTGAGGTGACAGTCATAATTGCATCCTCTGTATTTATATTATATCTGAAACCAAATTGATTTCTGCTTAACAAACAGTTTTATTGCAAAAAATTCATTAATCGCGTCTTTATACATTTTCAAAGATTTTTGAAAAACTTGGTAAAATTAAATCGACGATTATTCTTTTTTTTTCGTTTCTCGGCTGACTCTAAAAGACTTAATCCAAGCTGTCCGGTGGGTTGAGACTCAGGTTGGATGTTGAGCTGGAATTCTTCCATATCAAGCCAAGATCAACATTTGTTTAAAAATACTTGTGATTTTCTATGAGATTTTTTCGACAGTTTAAATATTTTGTCAGAAACATGAGCTATCCACTCTTTTAAAGGTTCTAGAAGAAAAATATCTGGTTTATCCATGTTTACCACGTTTAGAATATACTTCAAACAGGTTTTTATTTCGAATTTGCTTAGGAAATGTCACCCACTATTCATTATATTACCTCCGGAAAATTCGAAAAATAACTCTGAAAAAATGCACCTAATCAGCCAAAACGCAAAAAATCTATAAATTATTTTCAAACTAGAAAAACTGTCGAAACTAATTTTGAAAATACAATTCTAGGGAGCTCTTGGGTGTAACTAAGTTTTTCCATAAGAATTACTTGTTAATTCTAATATAAATTATTTTCAAACTAGAAAGATTGTAGAAACTAATATTGAAAAAAACAATTCTTGGGAGCTCTTGGGTGTAACTAAGCTTTTTCTATAAAAATCACTTGTTAAATATAAATTCTTTTATATAATCCTTACAATAAAGTGGTACTTAGCCGTTTCAGTAAAGTTCAATCTCTCAGAACAAAGTTTATCGACGGGACGTACAAAACATAATGATCGAGACAAACCATAAATCCAATAGTGCGAGATTAAGAGCACTCCTTTAAACAAGAATCACTCATTAATAATTCTATTACTTATAAACAAGTAACCACTATTCCCTGACTTCCTAATTACAACAAATAGCCTGGCAACTACACATTTTTACACGACTTTTGTCCATTTGAGTAATTTTTTGGATACGTATCTAATGTGCAATAGCAAAGGAGTAGTAGCCTGCATTTTATATCTTGAAACTTGAAATATCCAGAAATAAAACGGGGACTGGGTGCACTCTATCTTCAAATGTAAACGATGCACATAGGTGTATTTGACTAATCTAGCGAGACAAAATTATTTTTCATTCCTAATCGTTTTGAAAATAATCTGCAACTCATAAAAACTTGTAAGCAAACGTATATTCACTTCTAATATCCAGCAATGTAGCAAATAGCAAAAGTGAGAGCAAAGGGCGAATGAAATTCATAGTTGTTACAAGTAATATTTATTTAATAATTACAGCTATTAAATATATACATACATTCTAGCTAACAAATATATAATGATAATAATTATATTTTAAAACTAAAAATTTAAATATTAAATGAGGAAATAAGTCTTAACTTTCTTCACATATTAACATTTCCAATATTTTCTTCATAAAATAATTTAGTTTTTTCTGTATCATTATTCGCCTTGGTGCAAAGCAGGGCATCTTAAAATATCTGTATTACAGTCCACTCTATTAAATATTTTGTCTATGTAAACCGAAATGTTTATTTCTGACTTCTGCTGCTTCTTCAGACAATTGCCCTATTGCCAAAAGGCCAATCTCGATTATTAAAGAACCATGTATTAAAAAAAATGGTAGACCAAGAATGAGGTGGGAGAATGACATTAACTATGATTTGAGGGAGGTGGATTATACAGGGAATGATTGGAGGGCATGAGCTCAGGATAGGGATATATGGAGAGCTTATGTCCGTGCGGCCATGAACCTACGGATTCGATAGTGCCAGTGAGTAAGTAAGTAAGTATTAAAATTTTATGCATAGTAGGTGTCATGTTATGTCTACCATACAGTGATACGTAAAGTTCGCAGTCTCTCTGGTAAATTTCTGAAATCGTTGTACATCTATTTTGTACCCTCTTGAAATGCATTCAAGAATCACTTTGGTTTTTTTTATGAAAGTAACATCCAGGCCTGTTATTTCAGCTGCCAACTCAGGATCTTCAAAATTTCTTTGGTTGCATTTCCGTCATTAGTCTTCCCGAATCCAGCTATGCGAAAATCTACACGGAGACCAGCTTGCTTTTAAATTCATATTGGTTTCTTTATTTTTTCTTTGTATTAAACGTCTTCAGATTTAGCGGGCAAATCTTGCACGCCAAGTTTGTAAATAATATTCAAATAGCCTGGCGTTAAAATGACAACCCGACTTTTAATGAATCTGCATTAATCTCACATGTTTTATTCAAAACGTTGAAAACAGGGGAACGGTCGGTGGATCTACGACAGCAGTCCTCCCGGCTAGGCTCAAAGAGCCCGCGGACCAACTGTGAGGTCGTCAGGAATGAGCGACCTGACGTACTATGTAGCTCAGCAATTTCCCCTGAAGTTGCGACTCCAACACCTTTTCCCTGAGGTATAGGTTTAAGGCCGAGAACTTGAACGTGGACGCGAGATAGATAGGGAGGACAAGATTCTGGGACTTGGGAGTATGGTCTTTGACCGAGGTATCCCAAGGGGTGGAGGCATGGTCCACATATACGACATCTCAATGCGTCGCATTGCATACCTTTGCGTCTATCATTGTTAGCATCTTCCACCAATTGTTATGGATTTTGGTTCCAATTCACTTGTTGCAGTATCCACATAACTGATTTATGTGAACCGTCTCCTTTACAAAGCGTATACGGATAGGTGTACAGTAGCGGGGTGATGGTGGAATTGTGTTCTTCCACAATATTTTGTTTTCCGTTCCATGTACTATACGCAGAGGCATAAAAAAACGTTGAAAAATGTGTGAGGAGCATCCGCTATCATTTTAAAACGTTTGCTTGAACTGAGCCTGTTGTGAGCCATCACATCTCCATTTACATATCATTTGGAGATCATGTTCATCATCGTTAAGATTTTTCAAAACTTCTTCTAAATGTAAAAGTAATCTTTCGGCTGTGTGGTTCACGATATCTTGTAAATTTTCTTCGGCACAGGTTTCGGTTATGCTGAAAGTTTCATTGCGAGGATAGCATTTTGTTTTTATATTTCTGAAAAACTAAGTAGCAGGGAAGATTTCCTATTGTTTGTCTGATTCTGTCATATTCCGCCCTTGACAAATCTGCATCTGCAAACATTGCTAGTGCAGGAATTATTCCTGTGGTTGCCCATGGTCTGGAATTTAGGTTAAGTTTAGGTTAAGAACTCTCCTGGCACTTCGTTATCATTTATCAACCTTCGCATCATCGCGGTAACGTAACTCCGCCTTCTAGGCGCCCCAAATTCAGAAGTGGGTTACAATTACGCCAATACCAGGAGAGAACACCAGAAATGTCATAAAAGACAACCTGGTGGCATTAGAAAAAAAAAAGAAAAAAAACATTGCCAGTGCTTCTTCCGGACAAACTTACTTAGCATGTGCCTTGTCACACTCATATACTCCATAGTCCGATCTTCATGTTCTCTAATGGTCTGTAATTGTATCCAATTACATTGCGAAAAAATAAAACGACGGCCGCTAGAGTGATTTTAAATTAAGTCTCATAGGTAAAATCCTTACTTGTAATGGTCTAGTTTCGCTATTTAAAAAAAAAGTTATTCCTTTCATTTCTATGGGATATGCCCAATTTCGTTGTGAAAACTCAAAATATGGAGCCGCTAGACAAGTTATTAAATTTTCATTTCAGATGAACTCCTCCACTTTGCTAATTAGCGAACTCGATATAAGGTTCCTTAATGAAATTACAAGCGAGTTTGGAAGCGAGAAAACAAACATGGTGATCGCAGAAGCTTTCAAATATCCGATTTCAGGTAAACCCTCGCCCTAATGACCGAAATTTTGCTGATTTTTTGGAGAATACCTTTTGTTTTATTTCAATAAAATGTATCGAGTTTCAATGCGAAAAATCGAAAATTGCAACCGCTAGGGCAATTTTCAATTTTAGCTTCTAATGAATTCCTACTTCTCATTGTGCAGAGTTAACAAAGTCGACTTTACTTCATTTAATTGATTGTTATAAGCCATGTATGGTACCAAAAAATCAGCTGCTAGAATGTTAAACACAGCGCACGCGCACAAACAAATACAAACACACAAACACACACACACTAACAAACACACACTAACAAACATAAACACACACAAACACACGCACGTACAAACACAAAAACACGCGCGCGCACTCGTATACACGCGCGCGCACACAAACAAACAGACAAAAAATAACAAACGCACAAAAACAAACACACTAACACATTAATAAACGCACAAAAACAAACACACACACATACAAACACACATATAAACACACACGCAAAAACCAAGCACACAAATAAACACAAACAACTACACACAAAAAAAAATACACACACAAACAAACACACACACACAAATAAACACCCGCAAACAAAAACACACAAAAAAACACACACAAACAAATACACACACAAACAAACACACATAAAACACACACAAACAAACACACGCTCTCACAAACACCACTCAAACAAATACACGCTCACACAAACACACACAAAAACACACCACACACAAAACATTCACGCAACCACACCACATAAACAAACACAAGCACACACATTAACACACATATACAAAACACATACAACCACACAACCACAAATACCACACAACACAACAAAACAAACACAACAAACCCACACGCACTCACACTCTTACACAAAAAGTGACAGAGCCACACACACACACAACCCCCCCATGGCCCCAGCAACACACACACACACAACACACCCACACACACACACCACACACACATACACACACACAAACAACACACGAACGAGTAAACACACACAACACATGACCAAAACACACACATAGAGACAACCACACACACTCACCCATCCGTGACATTGCTCACACACACAACACCCGACCGCAATACACAGGCACACACACATTCACAACGTACGACTGCGCGCGCAATGCACACACAAAACACAGACACCAAACACAACGAACAACCCTACACCAAAACAACATGACCACACATAAACACACCAACACATACAACCGCACACACACACACACACAACACACACACACACACACACACACACACACACACAAAAACATACGACCGCACCACACAACAGCACACACGCCAACACAAAACACACGACAAACACACACAAAACACACTACACACTCCACACCCACACAACACACTACAGCACACACCAAACACACGACCGCACACACAAAACATACGACAGCACACACGCACTACACACACAATCACACGAAGCTGCACGCCCCCGCACTATCAACACAACATACAACCGCAACCTCACCAAACACAACACACTGACCACCCACACTCACACAATATGCTATAAACACCACACCACCACAAATGCACTAAAACAACACACGACAGCACACACACGCACTCAACACCCGACCATACACTATATATAGATAAATATATATATATAAATATATATATATATATATACACATAAACACGACCGCTCAACACACACCCTCACATATTTGACCGCGTCACACACAACGTACACAAAAAAAATAATAACCCAACACACGACAGCACGAACACAACAAACATTCACACAACACGTGATATAGTTCACACACAAACACTCACCCATACACACAAAACACCCGACACACACACACACACAAATTCATAAAACACGTCGGCGCGCGCAACACACACACACACACACACACACACACACACACACACACAAACACACACAATACACACAAACGCATACACACCCGCGACCACACCCACACAGCCACACATACACATGACCCACACACAGTCACACTACACACTACTGGAAACACACACAAACACACACAACACACGACAGCACACACGCCACACACACATATATATATATAAAATACATAACACACGACCGCGAACACAAACACTCAAACAACACGTGACATTGCCCCCCCAACACACACACAACACACTCGACCCCGCACATACACACACACACACACACACACACACACACACCACACATACATACACAACAGGACTGTGCGCCCACGCACACAATCACACACACACACACCCACCGAAACACATGAACGCGTACACACACAACACAGACCACGCATACACATATTTACATAGAACACACACTACACACAGAACCGCACACACACACAACACACAGAACCGCACACATACAATACACGACAGCACAACACGCTACAGCACAAACATACAAAACAAAAGGACAGCACACACCCCCAAAAACACATGACAGCACACACAACCAAAACACATGACAGCACACACGCACACAATAGATCACACGATAGCACAACACACAACACACGACAGCACACACACCACACCTGACGGCACACACAAAACACACGACAGCACACAACACAGATACACATACACACAACAGCACACACACACAAAACACACGAAAGCACACACATACAAATACACATATATACAACATACAGCAGCACACACAACAACAACATGACAACACACACACCCGTAAACACTGTCAGAGCGCTCACACACAACACACTACATCACACACACACATACAACACACGACAGCACCACACACACAACAGACGACGGCACACACACAACACACGACCACGCACCCACGCGCGCACACACACAACACACGACAGTACGCAAAACGCACACAACACACAAGACAGCACACACAAAACACGATAGCACACACAAACTACACACAAAACACGACAGCACATACACAACACACGAACGCACACAAACAACATACCACACGACCGCACACACACAAAACACAACAGCACACACACACAATATACACAAGACACAACAGCACACACACAAACACAATAAAACAGAAACACACAACAGACTAAAACACACACATACACACAACAGCACACACACAAACACAAAACACCCCACTGCACACACACAGATAATACGACAGCAGAAATTCACACACACAACACTCGAACGAGCTTGCGCAGACACACACACACAACATATGAACCGCGCACAAAACACACACCCGCATACGCACAGATCACTCGGAAGTGCACACACACACAAACACCACACACACGACACAAACCACGTTCGCATACACACAACATACGTTCGCATACACACAACAAACGCGCCCGCATATACACACACACACACAAACCACTCCCCCCGAACACACACAGATCACACTCCCCAGCACACATAGAGAAAAACGCCTCCACGCATACAGACACAACACACGAAACCCGCCCGTACACCACACACACATACACACATACACACAAACACACACCACGCACACACAAATACAACATATACACACAGCCAACTACAACTCGACAGCACACTCTCTCTGTCCTCTCTCACACACACACACACACACACCACACACCACACACACACACACACACACACACAAAACACACACACACACACACACACAGAGATCAAGATCGCCACACACACACGCGCGCGCGCACATACACAACACTCATATGTGTGCGCAACCCCACGCACATACAACACAAACACACGACCGCACACACACACACGCACAAACAACACATGACCTCACACTGACATAAACACAGCGCACATAGACACAACACACGACCGCATACCACAAAGAACACACAGCCCAGGCGAACAGAAGCCTACATACACAGGACACACACACATATACACACGATCTAAACCACACAAAGATCACACGTACCCGTGCAGAAATACACAAAAAAACAGGCCCCGCGCACAAACACGACATCATGCGCACATACAAACATGCACACACACACACACCACCCATACAACCACTCGTCTGCAAACAGCACTCGTCTGCACACATACACACAACACACGACCACACATACCTAAAAACATACACAGCCGCACACGTACGCAAACAACCCCGCATACACACACTACACATTACCGCACGCACACACACACACACACACACACACACACACACACACACACACACACACACATACCACAAACCCGCACGCACATGCTCTAGCTCACACGCACACACAACATAAGTCCGCATGCACACACACACAAAACACGCCCGCACACACATTATCGCACGCACACACACACATAACACATGAAAGCGCGAGCACGCTCACACACGCTCACATACACACAAACCAACACACATGCACAACACAATCGCACGACAATCCCACTCACACAGACAACAAATACACACATCACACGCCCATGCTCACACTACACACACAATACACGACCACACACGCACACACACACACACTCTCACACACATACCCACACAAGCCCACACATACAACACATGACCGCACACTCACTCCCAAACGCACGCACGCATGCGCGCACGCACTCACATACATGACTGCACATACACATGCACAATTGGACGCACACAGAACACATTAACGCTCACACACACCCACACTTACACAGCACTTTACCCCACACACAACACATGACCACACACACACAACTCACACACAACATATGACCACAAACATGACTGCACGCATATACACCACACACAAACAAGACATGACCGACCACACACACACACACACACATACACACACACACACACAATCACACACACACGCACACCGACACACACATACACAACTCACGAATGCACACACACAACATACCCGCACACACACATAAACCACACAAACACCCCATCACAAAACACACCAGCACACACACACAAACACTTCACACACCCGTACACACACACAAACAACGCACGCCCACACACACACACACAACGCACGTCCGCACACATAGACACACATAGACCAACTTCAGCGCACATACACAACACACGCATACGCACACACACAACAAACGCCTGCCCATACACACAACCGACACATGCCCAAAAACACACACAACACATTAGCACACCCACACGCACAACACATGCCCGCATACACACAGAAAACACAAGACCTCACTCACACACGCGTAACATAAGACCGCACGCACACACACATACGCACACACACACATAACACATTACCGTACGCATTAACACACACAACACACAACAACACTTCACGTAACTTACCCCACACACACATCCCCAAACACACACAAAACTTGAACCGCCACAAACCACACGGCTCAAGCAACACAATGACCGCACAACACACGCACACACACATACACGCCTCCCCCAAACATACACAAAACACAGGCCCCAAACACACACACAACACATGACCGCATACGCAACACATTACTGCAAGCATGCACACGCAACAAAGGTTCGCTCGCACACACGTCTTAGCACACACTCAACACATGACCTCACGCATACACACACACACACGAACACACTCACAAAACATGACCGAAAAGGATCGCACACAAACACATCACATACCGGATAAAAACACGCGCGCGCACACACAAACACACATACACACACTCACCCACTCACCCACCCACCCGCACGCACGCACGCACACCCACACATACACAGACACGCACGCCACATACGACCACACACAGAGAGACACACACATCACGACCGCAAATACACATGACGGCACAAACAAACGCACTCACAATCACGCAAGACATGACAGCATACAATCACACATACAACACATGACAGTACACACATCCACACATACAATGCACATAGCCACACAAACACAAATGCCCGCACACACACAAGACACACGCCTGTACACACACACACACACACACACACACACACACACACACACACACACACACACACACACACACACACACACACACACACACACACACACACACACACGCACACACACTACGCACGCCAGCACACACACATACACGCACAACATACGCATCCCCACATATATACACTCAAACAACACACACATAACACTCCAGCCCACACACACTTATCCCCGCACACACACACATAACACATGCCCGCACAATCACACACACATACACATATGCGCAAGCGACAAATAAACGCACACACGCACATGCTACAGATAAACGCACACACACAACACAAGCCCACGCACATTCACACACAAGACACGACTGTGCTAAATTCAAACAAGACACGCCCGCCTATATACACACAGCACACAACCCTGGCAACACATCAACATATGACATACAATGCACACACACAACAAATTAAACGCACAAACGCATACGCAACACATGAATGAAGAAACACACACACAAACACACAAAACAACACACGCATTCGGCACACACTCAAAACGCACAACACACGACCCGCCAAACTTACACACTCGCACACAATACACGCCAGCCCACACACCACACAACACATCACAAGACCGCAAACACACACACAGAACACACGCCCGCAAAAACACACACATAACACTAGCCCACGTACACACCAGTCGCCCGCACATTCACACACACACGCCCGCCCGGCCTCACACAAACAACACAAGATCGCACACACAAGCACAGGCACATACAACACACTGCCGCACACAGACACATACACACACAAACAAACGACACACACACACAGCAAACACGATCGCACACATACACACAACACGACCGCACACACAAAAACACACAGAAACACACACGCACACACACACTTACAATACATGATCGCACAGACATACAAACAGACAACACTTGACCGTATACACACACACACACACACACACACACACACACACACACACACACACACACACACACACGCACACACACATATACACACACACACACACACACACACGCATCACACGACCACACTTATTAACATACACACAAAATACACGACCGAAACAGAGAGACACAAAAATGACGACCGCACATACACAAGCAAAACACATGACGCAAACACACGCGCATACACTCATGCAAGACATGACCGCACACACATACGCACACAAGACATGACCGCACACACATACGCACACAAGTTATGACCGCAACAACAAGACGCAACAACTGAATCACACACACACACACACACAAAACACATGACAACTCACACATCCACACGAACTGCACATACCCGCACACACAACTACACACACAAACGCCCGCACACACACAAAGACCCCCCCACACAAGACAAGCCCGCACGCTCACATGCACACACACATGACAAGCCCGCACGCTCACATGCACACACACATGACAAGCCCGCACGCTCACACACACAGCACAAGCCCGCACGCTCACAAACACACACACACCACGCACACACACACACACACACACACACACACACACACACACACACACCACACACACACACACACACACACACACACACCAACGTATGCTCGAGCACACACGCTCACACAATATATGACCGAGCTCTCACACACACAAAACAGGACAGGACTACACTCACATAAACACACAACACATAAAAGCGCGCCCGCCCGCACACACACACACACGCCCCCACCCACACGCCCCCACACACACATACACACACACAGCACAAACCGCACACATATGCTCGAGCACACACGGTCACACAATATATATCCGAACTCTCACACACACACAAAAACGGCAGGACTACACTCACATACACACAGCACATGAAACGCGATCACACACAACACACGCCTGCACACATACACAACACATCCACAGACACACACACACATGCCTACACGCACATAAACTTCCACACACACACACACACACACACTACACACACACACACACACACACACACACACACACACACACACACACACACACACACAACAGACACATGTCCGCACACACAAGCAGCACAAGCCAACACACACAAGCACACACAAGCAGACACATGTCCACACATACAAGCACAAACATGCCTGCACACAAGCACACACATTACCACACACACAACGCATTACTACACATACGCACGTGAGCACACACACCTACAAAACACTAGCCCGCGCACGAACACAAAACACTGGCTCGCGCACACACTCAGCACATAACATACACACAAACACACACAATAAATAACCGCACACGCAAAACACACGGTACGCACGCGCGATTACCACACACACACATACACACACACACACACACAAACAAACACACACACACACACCACACAAGCGCACGCACAAAAACACACACTACGCACGCTTGCACAGACACACTACGCACGCACACACCACACACAAACACACACTAAGCACGCCAGCACACTCATATGCACACCCTACATATATATCACTCACATCCAACACACACATCACACGCCAGCTCACACACTACACGCATCACACGCCCGCAAAAACACGCACACACACAGAGCACACGGCCGCACACACGCACACTCACCCGCACTAACACACACCACAAAACACTCCCTCTACACACACAAACACACGCCCACACGCGCGCACACACTCATACCGAACGACCGCACAGAGAAGCACTAGCTAATGCGACACACGCCGGCACACACATACACACACAAGACGCGACTGCACACACACCACACTAACAACAACACACGGCCGCACCCACACGCACACTAACCACAACACATGACCGCACACACATACACATAGCACACGACCGCATACACACACGACACATAACCATACACACATACCTAAAACACACGACCGCATAAACACACACCTAGAAAACACGACCGAATACATACACACAATTCACACCTGCCCGTACGTACACATACACACAATACACACCCGCACGCACCCACCCATCCACGCACCCATCCACCCACCCACACACACCCACACACTCACACACACACACACCCACACACACACACACACATACACGCACACACACACACACAGACACACACACACACACGCACATACACACACAAAATTCATCTGCACACACGCACACACACAAAACATTCCCGCACACATATACAATATAAGCTCGCGCGAGCACACACACACACAGCACACAATCGCGAACACACACACACACACACACACAACCCTCGCCGGCACACACTGACGAACACACACAACACATGACCGCACACACATGAACACATACACACAACACAAGACCGAACACACACACACGACCGCACGCACACACACGTCTAAACACACACAAACACACCCACACACCACACGCCCGACGCACACACAACAAAGGCCGCACACACACAAATACACACACAACACACGACCGCATACACCGACACACGTCCGCACACACCGACACACAACACACGTTCGCATACACCGCCACACAACACATAACCACGCGCACAAACGCAAAACAAGCCCGCACATATGCACACACAACACATGACCGCACCCTGACACACAACACACAACCACACGCACAAACACAATACAAGCCCACACACACACACACACACACACACAACACACCCCCGCACATACACACACACAAACACACAGAACACATGACCGCACACACGCACACACAAAAACATAACCACACTCTTAAACGAAACACACGCCGCCCACACACACACATACACAGAGAACACATGCCCCCCATACACACACAACACACGACCGCAGACACACACAACACACGGCCGCAAACTCATACACAACTCATGCCGACACACAACACACGCCCGCACGCATACACACACACCGAACACAAGACTGCACACATACACACACACCGAACACAAAACCGCACACATACAAACAAATACACATAACAGACGCTCGCATACAGACACACAAACGCACACAACACACGACCGCACACACAAACACGCACGCACATAACACACGCACGTGAACCCACACAAAACACACATCCACAAACACACACACATCTGCCCGGAAAACACACACACACAACACCTGCCAGCAAACACACACACTACACAAGCCCGAACGTCCGGAAACACACGGTTGGAGACACACACACACACACACACACATGCACAACATTCGCCCGCACTCATACACGCACAACACACAGCCGCACATAGACGAACACACACAACACCTGACCGCGCGCACACACATACACACACAAAACCACGTCCGCAAACACACACACATACAACACACATCCGCACCCCCCACACACACAGAACACGCCCGTAAACACGCACAACACATGTCCGCACCAAAACACACATACACACACAGTTCACGACCGCGCACACGACACACACACACACAAACACACAAACAATACACGCCCGCACACTCATACACAACACACTCATGCACACTCTCTCTCTCACACACACAAACACGCCCGTACGAACACGTACAACACACGCCCGCACGCACGCACACACACAACACACGCTCGCACTCTTACACACAACACACTCCCGCACACGCACGCACACACACAATAAATGCTCGCGCGCACACACACACACACACACACATACACATGCAACACCCTGCCGGACACACAGATCAAAATCCTGCACACACACACACAACAGACAACACTCGGTCACACACACAATACAGACATAGACACACATACACACGCACATACATAACACGCGCACGAGCGCACAAAACCAACGCCTACTCAATGCTCACGCGCACACGTAACACTAACACAAAACACACATACAGATCACATACCCACAAATCATACACATGAAACACACAAGAATACATTAAAAAACGCACACACACACACACACAGACACGCACACACGCACACGCGCGCAAAGCACTTTCACAACACACACAAGGCACTATGGCGTATCAGCTCAATATTGGGCCAAAGCCTCTCCTTTTCAGGAGTTGCTGGGCCAATTTAATTTAGTTATTCTTATTTTCCAAAAGTTTTCATGAATGGTATGTAGGCAACACTCAGACCCATTGAGACATCTAGTTAGGCATCTATGGTATTATCGCCTCACTATGATGGTTGTCCGTTTATATAAAAGCGGGTGCCGCGCCGACAATGCTTGACAATGTTTAACATTCACGTAGCGGTAGTCGGCATCCTTGTATTTAATTATATGTAACAGCTGCGGGGAAACAAACGAGCCGCTGGATAACCATCATAGTGAGGCGATAATACTACTAGGATGAAGGAGGTTGGTAAATTTTGTTTAAAGGCCTCTTTATTCAGGCTTAAGGGTCTTTTACGAGCTTGAAAATGTTCAGACTCGGAACCCATGGCATAAAGTCCTTCCAGAAGCACTTGCTCCTTAGGTTTTTCGAACCTAAAAAATCTATCGTCCCTGTCCGAGTCTGAACTCGCGATCCCCGGGACCAGAAGCAAGGAACATACCAGCAGTCTACTGCAGCCGACTCTGTGTGTGTGTGTGTATATATATATATATATGTACACCTTTTTTTTCATGGTCATTTTTGGTGTCTGCTAAATAGCATCAGTGAAGATATGTGAACATATTTTCAAAAAAAAATTTTTTTTCATTAGAACAGCCCCAATAGCTTCATTACTTCAGAATTTAGTAAAATACATTTTTGAAAGCTTTTCAATATTCTTACAAAATCATACGATTCAATTAAGAGGGAGAAGCTGTATGGTATCGTGCTGAACTTGGGAATTCCTAAAATGTTAGTTGGACTTAGGAATAAGGGTGCGGGTAGAAAACTGTTATCAAATCCTTATAAAATTCAGAGTGGGTTGAAGCAAGGATATGCGCTATCTCCTGTACTTCTTACTAGAGCATGCCATACAATCTTTAGAGGATAAAGAAGGCGTACAACTCAATGTTAATAATAAGTTCTTAATACATGCTGATGAAGTATCCTTCGCCGTGGCGTATTCGGTATAGTCCCTACCTTCCACTCCGGCGACCTGGGATCGATTCTGGGCGGTGTAGGGAATTTTAAATCTCCACCTGGGTGTGTGTTCTGTCTTTTGTGTGTTAACAAGGTAAAAGGTAACACATATTAAAATGAAGTAAAAACAGTGTAAACGAAAGAAAACAAATAAAGATAATAATAGTAATAATAATAATAATAATAATAATAATAATGATAATAGTAATAATAATAATAATAATAACAACAATAATAATAGTAATAATAATACTTACTTACTTACTCACTGGCACTATCGAACCTGTAGGTTCATGGCCGCGCGGACATAAGCTCTCCATATATCCCTATCCTGAGCCAATGCTTTCCAATCATTCCCTGTATCATCTACTTCCCTCAAATCATAGTTAATGTTATTCTCCCACCTCATTCTTGGTCTACCAACTGGGCGTTTTTTTCCTTCTGGCTTTCCTACAAGAAGCTTCCATGCAAGTCTTTCATTCCCCATTCGTGCCATATGTCCTGCCCATCGCAGTCTACGAGACTTAACTGTTCTTATTATATCTGGCTTCCTATAAAGACCATGTAGCTCACTATTATGTAGTCTTCTTCATTCATCTGTCTGTTCATCTCTCTTTGGTCCAAAAATTTTCCTAAGAACTTTATTCTCAAATACTTGTAATCTCCTTTCCTCCCTTAAAGTAAGAGTCCATGTTTCGCACCCATATAATATAACTGGTAGAGTAATAGTTTTATATATTTTCAGTTTAACGTTTTTTGAAAGGAGTTGGCACATCAAGAGTCTCTGTAATGCATAATAGCACGCATTTCCAGAATTGAGCCTATGTTTAATTTCTTTGTGCATCTCATTCTTATTTGTGATTATTGTTCCTAGGTACTTGAATTCAGCCACCTCCTCAAAATTTCCCTCATTTGTCATTAGTTGTCCATTTCCATTATATAATGAATTTCTACGTGTGACCATATATTTAGTTTTATTGATATTTTCTTCCAGTCCCAATTTCTTAGTGTTACTCAATAGTGTGTGCGTGTTGTCCTTTAGTATCTCCTCGCTATCGGCCAATAATACTACATCATCAGCATAAGCTAACAGCTTATTAATACCATTGAGTTGCAAGCCTTCCTTATTCTCTAAAGAGTTAATGGCATGCTCTAGTACAAAATTAAATAGTAGAGGAGATAGTGCATCTCCTTGCTTCAACCCATTTTGGATTTCAAAAGTGTCCGAAAATAATACTAATACTAATAATAATTCTAATACTACTACTACTACTAATAATAATAATAATAACAATAACTTAGTACCATTAGGCTATAGAGAGGGATATGAAGGACCAATGCGCAGATTCTATTGAGTGACACAAATAAATTTGGGCTGGAAGTAAACATTAATAAAACTATATATATATATATATATATATTTAATTACAAATGAACATTTTGAATAAGTGGCTGAATTCTGATATCTATGAACAATAATTAAAAACAAAAATGAGATGCAAAAAAAAAAAAAATGAACATAGGCTCGATTCTAGAAATGCATGCTATTACGCAACACAGGCACTCTTGTTATCGCAACTTCTCTCAAAAAAAGTTAGACTGAAAATACGTAAACCTTTAATTCTTCCAGTTACATTATATGGATGCGAAAAATGGACTCTTACTTTCAGGGAGGAAAGGAGATTACAATATTTGAGAAAAAGTTCATAGGAACATTTTTGGATGAAAGAGAGACGAACGGACAGGTGAATGGAGAAGACTATGTAACGGTTAGCTACATGATCTTTATGGGAAGCCAGATTTGACAGGATTGTTAAGTTTCGTACACTGCGATGGACAGGACATATGGGAAGAATGGGAAAGGAAAGAGAGGTATGGAAACTCCTTGTAGGAAACCAGAAGAAGAGAATTTAGAGGGTACACCAAGAATGAGTCGAGAGAATAACATAACCATAATTTGAGGGAGGTAAATTATACAGGAGATGTTTGGAAAGCATTTTATCTCATGATACGGATGTATAGAGAGCTTATGGCCGAGCGGCCCTGAACCTACGAGTTGGATAGTGACAATGAGTTGGAGTGTTACCCACATATATTTGTCATGATTATTTTTGGTATGTACTAAGTAGGACCGATTGAGGTTTTGTTTTTTTTTTAAATATTCCCAATTAATTTCTTCGGAATTTGATAAAACGTACAAAGCTATATATTAAACAAGATAAATAAGCATTTCGAGATGCTATTAGTACAGATTTTAAGCTTAATAAGTTACATCATCCATTCATTTTTTACCTCAAACACTGTCAACAATAGAAAATCCCCTAGATTACAGAACATGGAATACAAACTCTGAATTGTTGGAGGAAACAAACAGAAATACAGAATAAGTTTAGTTTCTGAAGCAGCTTAACTTACTCTAGAAAATCTTTACACAAAATATCCATCAGAAAATGGCTTAGAATATGTACAGATTCTCTTATAACATATGAAGGAGGAGTGGATGCAGGAGTTAGTTTTCTTTCAGAAGTAAGCCTATTGTCATTACGTGGCGTTGGTAAGAACAAATCAGTTTTGGAAGATGAATGTCAAGCTCTTTTATACTTTTTAAACACAATTATTACGAGCATATTGACAAAATTAATTAGAAAAAGTAGTGATTTTGGTGAATTCTAAGTAAGTTATTCAGACAATTAGCTCCATAAAAACACCAAAAGCACACACTAATTCAAAAATTGAAAAAAGCACTACGACGTTTAAAAAAATAAAAATGTACCAACACAATGGATACTTCCGACATAGGATTATATGCTAACAAGATGGTGGATCTATTAACATAGAAAAGAATCTGCTTACATAATATGTAATTGTTATATTATAATAAATCACATAGTGGAAGCACAAGATTAAACGTTAATAAAAGATACATTTAAAATAAACAGCATCACAATGGTCCAATAGCTAACTTCTTAACACAACTATTATGGGTATTGGGAAAACTAATTTGAAAAAGTACTGTACTTGATGAATTAGAATCAGTTATTCGGATAATTGGTTCCGATAAGCACCAAAAGCACAAATTAATTCAGAAATTAAAAAAGCACAAAGACATTTAAGGAAAATTTAAAAAGTAGTGAAACAACAGAATTAGACTTATACGAATGTATCTAAATGACACAAAGAGTAGGATGCGTTGTAGCCAAACAGTTTTCGGATACTTTTGAAATCCACAATGGGTTAAAGCAAGGAGATGCACTATCTCCTCTACTATTTAATTTTGTACTAGACATGCCATCAAATCTTTAGAGGATGAAAAAGCCTAGAACTCAATGGTATTAATAAGCTGTTAGTTTATGCTGATGATGTAGTACGATTGGGCGATAGCGAAGAGATACATACTTAGGCCAACACTAACACACTATTGAGTAACGCTAAGAAATTGGGACTGGAAGTAAATATCGATAAAACTAAATATATGGTCACACATAGAAATACATTATATAATTAATGGAAATCGACAGCTAATGACAAATCAGGGAAATTTTGTGAAAGTGGCTGAATTCACAAATAGGGATGAGATGCACAAAGAAATGAAACACAGGCTCAATTCTGGAAATGCGTGCTATTATGCATTGCAGAGTCTTTTGATGTCCCAATTCCTTTCAAAAAACGTTAAACTGATAATATATAAAATGTTATTCTACCAGTTATATTATATGTATGCAGAACATGGACTCTTACTTCAAGGGAGGAAAGGAGATTTGAGAATAAAGTTCTTAAGAAAAATTTTGGATCAAAGAGATGTGAAGAGACAGGTGAATGAAGAATACTACATAACAGTGAACTACATGATCTTTGTAGGAATCCAAATATAATGAGAACAGTTAACTCTCGTAGACTGCGATGGGCAGGACATGTGGCACGAATGGGGAATGAAAGAGGTGCATGGAAGCTTCTTGTAGGAAAACCAGTGAGAAAACGCCCAATTGGTAGACCAAGAATGAGGTGGGAGAATAACTAACTATGATTTGGGGCAAGTAGATTATACAGGGAATAATTGGAAAGCAATAGCTCAGGATAGAGATGTATGGAGAGCTTATGTGCGTGCGGTCATGAACCTACTGGTTGGATAGTGCCAGTGAGTAAGTAAGTACAATAGACATTTTCCATGTAGGACTCTATGTTAAGGAGATGCCAGGTATTAGCAAATGAATGAACCTCCTTATATAAAGCAAATATAATGAAAGCACAAGAATTAAAAACATTATTGAAGAACAAAATTTAAAAAAATAAAAATAAATATCACAAATAAACAATGGTCCAATAGCTAACTAACTAACCCAATAGCATAATCGAACCTGGAAGTTCATGGCCCTATCCTGAGCAAATGTTTTACAATCGTTTCCTATATAATTTACCTCTCTCGAATCAAGGTCAATGTAATTTTCCCATCTCATTCTTGGCCTAGCTACTTGGTTTCCCATGTCCCAATTTCATTCTCAATTCGTGTTGCATGTCCTGCCCATCACAGAATACGAAACTTAACTATTCTTATTACATCAGCTTTCCCATAGATGTCATGTAGTTCACTGTTACGTAGTCTTTCCCATTCACCTGCACGTTCGACTCTATTTGGTCCAAAAAAATTCCTAAGAACTTTATTCTCAAATACTCGTAATCTTTTTCCTCCGTTAAAATAATAATGCTTCCCATCCATATAATACAGGGAATCTATTTTAAGCGGAAAATTTTTACAGCGTTGCTGCGGCTCTCACTTTTCCCGCTATTGTGCTTGTACCGGCGCACAGTGTAATATTTGACGATTCTAGGAAGATTTAATTCTTGGCTCGATAATTTTACTTTTTTTCAGTCTCTATTGTTTTCTATGCCACTCGTAACATTATTTGGATAATGTTCTTGGCTATTTAAATCATTCCTACTAATATGTTCCATAAAAATTAATTTTTGTTATGTATTATTTTATTCCAAATATTTTACAAAATTAATGAACACAAATGATTTTCTATTTCTTACCAAAGCATTCAATTTATTATTTTGAATAATATACCATTGATTCACATATTATAAAATAACAAATATATTGCATTTCTTACGAAAAACAAATATTTCTATTTTATCGCTATTTTACAAATGAAAAAATCACATGTTTATATTATATGTTTTATATATTTTTAATATAAACATTTCACATATTAAATATAACAAGTGGTATTTTATTTCATAGACAAAACATTAATTATTATGAATTATTTACCATTATTTTTCAAATAAAAAATTCTTAAATATTATTGTTTTTTTTACAAAATCCGCCAATTTTTTTTATCATTTTACGAATATAGAAAAATGCAAATGATTCTATATTTCTAAGAACATATAAATTCGTTGAGTATTTTTTAATTTCATTATTTTAAAAATAGGTATTCTATTTATTAGAAAGTATGTTGTGATTTCTATACTGTCGTTATTCTATAAATTAAAACAAAAAAATACAATTGCTTTTCCATTTCTTACAGAAAAATACGTTATGCATTTTTTATTTTCATTATTTTGCAAATATAAAGAAAAAAGACAGATAGTAATGTTTTACAAAAATATTAATGTGCATAATCTGGGTCACTTTTGTGGGAATCTGTTGCCTCTGTATCTAAAGTAGGTGCTGGGAGCAATGAGAGAACTTCCTGTGAAATTTAACCGTGTTTTCTTTTAGGGTTATGCCTCAAGTTGGCCACGAAAGGATCAGAAGATATCAAAAGTCTGTGGAAATATCGGTGTTTGTGTAGACCCTCGAAGTTTTTCTTGTTAAATGTTCCCGATATCTTCTACTATCTTTGTTTCTTGCTTCTTGTGCCTCTTCCGAAAGTTGACCAATCGAAATAATACAAGAGGCAACAACAAGCTTGCCGTGGCATAAAATTTTATGTACACTGCCTGGCATATAAACCCAACTGTATTCTTTCAAATACAGATTTTTAGTTTCGTTAGCATACTTTCCAAAAGCATCAGCATTTATGGAAAACCCACAACTCAGTGTCTCTAATATGACATGAAAACGGCAAATTAGCTCAAAATTGACACCTGTTATTTGGGCAATCTTTTCGGTGTTTCTGAGAAATCGACGAGCAGTGTTTCCATTATTCGTATTTCCTGCATGTTGTGTTGGCATATCCACCAATAAGCCTCTCTCATTCTGGAATATGTTCTGAATGTACTTCTTCCTATTCTCAACTTTAGTATTTGTATATTGGTGAATTGAAAGACTGGCATCTCTATCATCATCGCTCGGGCTCGATCAGTTGATAAACTCTTCGGTTTATCTAAAAACAGCCGTCGACTCTTTTTCATTCTGGTGCCTCGTTTATGCGATGCAAGGGATAATTATTTGACTATTGAAGCAGAGTCTTTTTCTTTCCCTTATCATGCAACTTTATTTCGGCAGCAGTAGATATTTCGTCTATGTTGACCGAACGAATTCTCTAAGCTTCCTCCTTTTCGTCTTTTCACAACATTGTTCTAATTATTTTAATGACCTACCAGAACTAGAAGGCGGTTGATCTGTAGAAGTAGAAGGCAGAGATTGACAATCGATCACGGGAAAATTAATATTTTCTTGTAGCCAGTCTGAATAATTTTCCAGGAATCTGCCACGATGACGATAACATTTGTTCCATCTTACTTCAATTTGCTGACACACATTTCTCATGTAGGCCTTTAAATTCTTAATAACGACATCAGAGATTGCCACATGCTTAATTTCTTTAAACACAAATTCATACACTGCATCACAATGTTCCCTTTTATTATTTCCGGACCAAACTTCAAAAATTGCGTGCTGGGTAATAAGGGGAACCATTGTGAAACAAAGAAGAATAAGCTAAAGAAACGCAGATGAACGCAATTTTTCTCTTCTGTTTTCAACAGAAGGGATGTCAATAAATGAAAATAATGCAATTAGAAGGCCATATACGTTCATATAAGAAGTTCTAGTCTACAATATCTGGATAATACTTAAATTGGAATACAGTTAAAAGTCTTCTTTCATATTAACATTCTTGTAAATCTAAACAGATGATACCTATCTTACGTAACTTACACAACCCTAAACTAAACATAAACATCACAATAACACGTAAACCGACTTTATTCTCTACACAAAGCAACTCGATTGATCAACCTACTCAATAAGACAGATTATGCATCTGCACCTGACTGTTGTGTTTAGACCTTATTTGAGTCCCTGCGCATGCCTAGGAACAATTAATGACACATAAATGCTAACAGATTTGTTTGCATGTAAATTACAAAATATCACTTTTATTACTTAACCTTGGAATTTTTAATTAAATCCGCCTAGATTGATAAAATTGCACACTGTGCGGCGGGAGCGTGTTCCGTTACTACCGGCAAATCAAGACAGTTAGAAGCTACAAAATACAAATAACTCAACTAATTTAGATTATTATAAAAAATACGCCTACACATAGAGGCTTATTACTCACCACTTATTTGAGATACTGTTGAAAATGACCTGTTTCCTTCGCCAAAATTTTAGTGATTTTCTAGGAATTACTTCTAACCGTACCCGAATATCATCAAATTTCTCTCCTTTCACGCTTTTTCGGTATGCCACAAACTGAACCTGTTGTATGCCAGTTTTCATCAACTTCGAAAGGCACGATTTTGTAGGAATCGTACAGTCAGAATATTTTTGAGAAAATCTCTATGGTTATTTCTCAACAATCAACATTCCACCAAATGAATTCGCCGTTCAACCGTACACTTCATTTTCGATTACTATCTCATGTAACACACGACAACAAGCGACATGCGTCCCACTAAAACTCACTGAAGCAACTAACCGCTAGGATGTTGTGTACAACTTGTCTCCCACGCTGCGATCGTACAGCTCACGGTGGCAGAATGATCCTCTTAAAATAGATTCCCTGAACAACAGGAAGAGTAACAGTTTTACATATTTTCAGTTTACTTTTTTTGAGAGAGGTTGAGACAAGAGCTCTTTAATGCATAATACGTAGCATGCATTTCCAGAATTGAGCCTATGTTAAATTTATTTATGCCTCTCATTCCTGTTTGTAGTTATTGTTTCTAGGTACTTACATTTAGCCAATTCTAGAAAATTTATCTCATTTGTCGTTAAATGTCCATTTCCATAATGTAATGTAACTTACTTATATGCGTGGCCATATATTCAGTTTTATTAAGACAATATAATCATAATCATAATCACAATAAACTATATAAAATGTGTTTAGGTTATTTCCAGTCCCAATTTCTTGTGTTACTCAACAGAGTGGGCGCTTTGACCCTTAGTAACTCCTCCCTGCTGCCTAATGATAATATCATCAGCATAAACTAACAGCTTATTGATAGAATTGATTTGTAGGCCTTTTTTATTCTCTAAAGATTTGATGACATGCTCTAGTACAAAGCTGAATAGTAGAGGACATAGTTCATCTCCTTGCTTTATCCCATTGTGAATTTCAAAAGTATCCGAAAACTATTTGCCTACACGCATCCTACTCTTTGCACCTGTAGACACATTCGAGTAAGTCAACGTTTTAGGATTTCCCAACTCCAGCAGCACACTATACAGGGTGTCCCATTCAAACCTCCCACATTTTAATTAATCATAACTAACAAAGTATGCGGAATTATGAAATGAGACCGGTATTAAATGAAACAAAAACTCAAATAATTTTTATTGCCACACATTGCCACATACCAAAACACCTCTATATGTGCACCATTAGTAGCACGAACAATATCAAGTCTGTATTCGATTTCGTGCCATGTTCTGTCCAACATGTCCATTGAACTGCCGGGAAGCTTGGCGAATTGAATTTTGTGGATTTCTCTGAAATCCTGCTCCAATTTCTTCAATCTTTTCTTCTGAAACTCGTATACGAGCACTTCCTGATTCTTTTTTAACGCTTCCAGTCTCCAGAAACTGCTCAAACCATGCCTTAATAGCCTTCTCATCAGGTGCATTTCCTCCATATCCTCTCCGATAATTTCTTAGTACTGTAATTATCGACTTCGTCTCTGCATACCAAAAACAGTTTGTGCTCGTTGCTGAGGAGTCACCATTTTGTTTTATGTCATTATTGTCCAACATGCGACAGATGAATTAACTACAACAATGAAAACAAAAATTATTTGGGTTTCTCTTTCTTTTATACCAACCTCATTTTATAATTCCGCATACTTCGAGAGTTATGATTAATTAAAATGTGGGATGTTTGAATGGGACACGGTGTATAACTTCTTCCCCCTGTTTGAGTGTCTACCTATATAGTAAGTTCGGGTAATGTGGATCCTTCGATTTGAGTGGACCCTGTTAATATTTTTTAATTAGTGCTGTCCTCGAACAAAAAATATTTTAACTTCTACCCCTCATCAACTTTGATGTGTTCAAGGCCAGTTTCTCTTATTCTTTGTGCGAAGAAAATTTAATTGTGATATTTATGAAATCGACCATTTAAAAGTTTTTCAAGCTAAGAATTAATTATTAATTTCTGCTATTGAATATTATAAATATTGAAAAATCTCCTAAATATATTATGTTATGTAGATGCTGTTTTAATATCCTGATGGGTTTGGTTTGATGTTATGTGACATGGCGGCTATATAAAATAATTAAACATAGCAATGGAATTCGGTTAATGTGAACCTTCCACGAGGCGGTTTAAGTGGAACTGGGTCCACTTTACACGAATACATATGTTTTATCACTGAGGATGCTATCTGTAAAACCATGCACTTGATTCATTTTATTTAAGATCCTTGTAATATTACTAAACCCAAAGACTGTCGCTGTCTGCAGATGAATGTGAATGTTATAATCAAAATAATTTTTCAAAACATTAAATAAATATCAACGCGTTTTAATTACAATCAGCCATAAATATTTTCATATTAATCTATACCTGTCTGTATAAATTTATACAGTAAATGAAACTTATAAACGGACTAAAAGCTTAGGTGGACTTTGGGGTATACTTTACCCGAATATGGAGGTTAAAGATGACCTTTCTTGTAATTTAAAAATGTTTATAAATTATGAAGATGTTTCTATATTTGAATAAAATGACAACTCTATTTCATAGTTATAACACAAATGATAATAACTGTAATTAGACAAAATTAAAATTCCTTAATTAAAAGAAGAAAAGCAACAAATTCAAAATAGGGGTCCACATTATCCGAAGTTCCTATATATATATATATATATATATATATATATACATACATACAAAACTAAAATTTACGAGTCAGACTAATGCACAATGTGCGGATCGCCAGAAACATATTTTAATTAAATTATTTTCACTCTGATCATCTTACCTCTATATTAATGTTGATTTTTTCTTGAACATGTTTCAAAACAATTCTGTTTTATCGTCAGCTTGTCCAGACTGGTTAGATTTATGTTACACACCCTGGATGTCGATGTCAGCTCCATCCTGTGGTTGGCCAAAGAACCTCCAAACAAGTCACGCTCCGTCGGTATTTCAAAATTCATAACTCTGTTTTTGTTCTTCTGAATATAGATTTTTTCCCAAATAGTCAGCTCTTTTGTATTTTCTAACTGTTTTAATAATTTAGTGTCCGAATTTATATTATCTTTTTCAGACCAAACATGAGCAGCAACTGCAGATTTTTCTATTTCCCCATTTTAAATATTTCTTATGTGTTCTTTGGTTCTAATTTGAATGCTGACCGTCTCCTCATAGGCCTCATAGATAACATCTAACATAGAATAGCGATATTGCCAAATTGAAATGGGATTCAAGATTCTTAACGGGCTAGAAACACTGAAAAAAAGGTAACTGGACAGAGAAAAATATATTCAATATCTATAAAAAAAAAGTATATAGGCCTAGCAGTTCAAATCTAGGATGAATTTACTGATTCAAATTCCATTAACCGATGAGTATGCCAAGACTGTTGTTTATCTGCAACACTATTCATAATGTACATAACTAACTCTTTGACACTTTCGAACCCATAGGTTCATGGCCGTCCGGACATTAGCGCTGCATACATCCTTATGCAGAGTTAAAGTTTACCAGTCATCTCCTGTATAATTTACTTCTTTCAAATCATGGTAAATATTATTCTTCCACCTCATTCTTTGCCTACCTGCTCGGTACTTTCCCTCTAGTTTTCCTGCAGAGTTTCCTTCCCCTCATTCATTCCCTGTTCGTTCCACGTGTCCTGCCCATCGTAGTCTATGAGACTTAACTGTTCTTATTATATCTGGTTTCCTATAAAGATCATGTAGCTCACTGTTATGTTGTCTTTTCCATTCGCCTCTCTGTTCGCCTCTCTTTGGTCCAAAAGTTTCCCTACGAACTTTATTCTCAATAGTCGTAATCTTTTCTCCTCCCTTAAAGTAAGCGTTATTGTTTCGCATTCATATAATGCAATTGGGGAAATAACATTTTAACGTTTTTTGAGAGAAGTTGAGACGACAAGAGTCCATGTAATGCATAATAGCATGCATTTCCAGAATTGAGCCTATATTTAATTTCTTTCTGCATCTCATTCTTATTTGCAGGTTTTGTTTCTAGGTATTTGAATTCAGCCACTTGAAAATTTCTCATTTGTCATTAACTATCCATTTCCATTATATAATCTATATGTGAACATATAGGGGCATATTTAATTATAATTAGCCTTACTTGCAGTCCCAATTTCTCAAAGTTGTTATAAAATTTGTATACCTTTTTTCATTTTTGTACTCCGTCTTCCTCAACTTCAATATTTCATGTATTATCTTCGTAAAGCTTTTGGAAATCTTAGCTTCGTCTTAATGACTCTTCTTGTTATTGAATTTATTTATAAATTTTATGTAGGGGGCTTTGGTTGCTAGGCATATTTTCATTCAATTAATTTTTATTCTCTGCTTCTTTGACGATTTCCATTTCTTCCAAAATATTAATTTTTTGTGTGCTGTTTTCTTTGTGTATTATTGTTAGTGTTTCTTCAATTTTGCCAAATTGATGGTTGGTTTTTGAAATGTGTTCAGCAAAACTTGATTTTCCTTCATTTTTAATAAAATATGAGAGATGTTCATTAAATCTTATTTTAAAACATCTTCATGTTCTTCCTATATAAAATTGTTCACAATGTTACATTTTAGTTTATATACACCTTACTTTTCATAGGCTCAATTATAGAAACACTTACCCTTGATTTTTCTCTTTTTTGTTGTGAATTATAAGTCTTCTTCTGTATTTAGTAACATTTAAAAATATTTTTAATTATTTAAAACGATTTTTATAACTTAATTTTAGAATTTTTAAAGTATTTGTTCAAATACGCATATTGTGATGGTGACTTGCTATTTTTTTACAGAGTATGTTATATAGTTGGAACCAGTGGCTTATCGATGGTTGCGAGTATTAAGGAGTGAAAAAAAGGGCGTTTCATGGGATCCGCCCTAGGTTAGAGTAATTGAATTAGGTTAAGTGTGAGAGTTAGCTTTTAGGTTCGTTACATTTTAGATGTGTCTAAATACAAAAAAAAAAAAAAACCGATAATAATCGGAACAACGATAATAATCGATATGTGGTTCGATGATGGGTTATCGCTGGATCTAAACTCTAGCGCACCCAGGCCAACGCAAATGGAAGAGAGTGATGCCAGGCCTAGTTTTTTCTGCCAACGCTTGGAGGCGCTTCAGTCGCTATGCCGAAAAGCAAATTCGTCTACAGTGACAGGGCAGCCAACAGACTCTCTGAATTAAATATTTTTTTTATTATTTGAAATGAGCTGACCTACTCTTAATTTAAGTAGAAACATTATCTTGATAAAACGTTTGTTTAAACTATTCCATGTAATATTAGCTTCGAATAATTTTTATACCTAGTTTCTTTTATTTATATCATAATAAACTGTATATTTTATTCTATTATGTTGGCTGCGTATTTTAAAATGCAGGAGCATCGTTCATCAATTTTTGTTTGTTTAATTAGACGGAATTAATTTTCTGTTAAAATAATATTTTCTAGTAAGTATTATTAATACGTAAATACATTAAAATATATTAATTGGCTCATGTTTCCATTAGGTGACGGAATTTTCAAAATTCCTTAAATTAATTTTACGGAATTATTAGGTTATGGTTTTGTTTTTATTTACATTTCCTACTTTTATAAAAAAATTCTAATGCTTGTTAAAATGTTTAATATTTTTCCTGCGCATAATACAAGATTCTTATGCGACAGAGATAACCCACGCAGAGATACTCTAGCGTATGCGCTCTGTTGTTCTATAGGACTTTGAAAATATATCAGGTAAGTTAAACTGGAATACGTATCCCCATTTCATATTTATTATTTTCTTTTATTGTATTAGGTATTAGGTTATGTAATTTATGTCTAGTTTTGTGAGCTATTTTATGTTTTGTCAAATTTCTTGATAGATTTTGCCACTTTTATTGTTTAATTACTTGTGTAAGTAAATGTGATCCAATTTTTTCTTTTTATATTGTCTGTCTTTTTGAAGTTTTGTTAATTTTCATAAATTGTTTTTTCTTCTTTGATTTTAACTAATTTGTTGATTATTTGTGAATTGTACCCATTTTTTACAGCTAAATGTTTTATGTAGCTAATTTATTTTTGGTATTTTTTTATTTAAGGTAAGTTTTATCATTCTACTTACTATGCTTATGAAGAACTCATTTTTTTCTGATATGGATGTCTTGATTTGTTGTGTATTGCTATGGTATTTGTGGTTGGTATTCTATATATGCTTATGTCCAAATTATTGTTGTTAAAATTTGTAGTGATTGTTAGATCCAGGTAGTTTATTGAATTGTTTTCTTCTGATTCATTGTATTTTATGGTGCATTTTGTTTAGTTCATTCATTATTTCTTTATCTATGTTGTTTTCATTTTCATATATAAATAATATTTTCATATATATAAAATTTGTCCACCGCTGTGGTCTCGAGGTAGCTTGCTGCCTTGTCAAGCAGCGGGCCAGGGTTCGATTGCCGGTCGGGACAGATTCCTGGGTGAGGTTTTTTCTGGGTTTTTCCTCACCTGTAAGACAAATGTCAGGAAACTTACGGCCCAACGTTCCCCAAAAATTATCCGGCCGTCATCATTATCCTTATCAATATCATCATCCTTCATCAGTGTGGAAAGCAACGGGAAGCTACCACACCTATAATTCCATAGTAAAGCTGCAAAACAGCATGAAAATGCTATGATTGCAGTGAAAGACCTGCCTTCGGGAAGAATTACTATGGATGGATGTAAAATTTATAAATAAAGTCAATAACCAGAAAATTCATGAAGATGAAGCTAAGATTTCGAAAAACTTTACGAAGATTATAAATGAATTATTGAAGTTAAGGAAGACGGAGCATAAAAATAAAAAAAGGTATGCAATTTTATAATAAAATATATAACCTCAATGGTATGATATGAAATAAAAAATGAATATCAAGAGTATAGATTTTTAACGTTACTTAATAAAGTGTGTGTGTTGGCCCTTAGTATGTCCTGGGAATGCAAAATTAGTCAAAAAGAAAAATGCGAACTTTCTACCAGAATTTCAAATATTATCCGTTATGGACCACGTAACTAATCTGAAATGACCACGTAACTACATGCAGGAATAATTGGCAGCGACACTTTCAATACATGGACCCAACCCGCCATCTCTCGTTAGAAATTTAAATGACCATCCCGACGAAAGTATATTTACGAGGGCGGATCGGAAAGTAACGCACAATAATTTTTTTCTGCCTTGATATTGCAGCTAGAATGTTGAAATTTCACAGAGATATAGTTTGAAGTTTTCACTACAGATGGTATTTTTTTCTCAGGTGCACCTCTTGCGAGAGAAGCTTGAACTATGCAACAAAGATGGCGCGCATGCTACAGTCGTCCACCTGTGAGGAACAGAGAAGTGTTGTTCGATTTTTGTGGGCCAAAGGGCATAAACCCAGTGAAATTCACAGGGACATGCGTGGCATGTATGGGGATGATTGTATGGACCGTAGCAATGTCTCCAGGTGGTGCACATTCTTCCAAGAGGGACGCGTGAACCTTAGTTGAACCTGGTTGAGTGGTAGACAAGGCCTTAAGGCCTTAACTCTGCCAGGTAAAATAAAGCTATTATTATTATTATTATTAGTGATTCGCCACGCTCCGGCCGGCCGACAACAGCAGCAATCCCGCAGAATGTCAGAGGCATTGAGGCGGCAATTCTGAACGACCGGCGTGTGCAACTGCGAGCCTTATCGCAGAAGTTCATTTCCTATGGTGCGGTGTACGATATTGTTCATGAAAATTTGAAATTCCGTAAAGTTAGTGCTCGCTGGGTGCCTAAGAACCTGACAGACGACCACAAGGGCCAGCGAATGATGGCAAGCTTGGACCACTTAACGCGGTACACCGCACAAGGACATGACTTTCTGGAAGGAATCGTCACGTGGGCGTACCACTACACGCCCGAAACAAAGCAGGCATCAATGGAGTGGAAACATGCTGGTTCCCCAGTAAAGAAAAAATTCAAAGTGACTCAATCTGCCAGGAAAGTGCTTGTGACAGTGTTCTGGGATATGCATGGTGTTTTATTGGTCGACTTTGCTGAACACGGGACCACTGTGAATGCTGCGGCCTACATTAAAACTTTGGTGAAGTTGCGTCGTGCCATTCGTGACAAACGTCACAACATTAACGTTAAACTTCTTCATGACAATGCTCGCCCCCATGTTGCTGCTGTCGTTCGTCAGAAAATCGCCGAATTTGGTTGGGAGGTGCTCCAGCATCCACCATACAGTCCGGATCTTGCACCATCGGACTTTCATCTGTTTGGTCCCATCAAGAAATTCCTGGCCGGCAAACGCTTTGAGACAGATGTGGAAGTGAAATCAGCAGTGCGCAGATGGCTACACTCCAATCAAACGGACTTCTACGAACAGGGCATATTGAAACTGGTAACACGATGGGAAAAATGTGTTGAGAAAGTTGGTGACTATGTCGAAAAGTAGGTAAAAGATGTAAGTTCATTTGTGATTTTTTTCCTTTTTTTTACTATTAAACTTTTAAAAAAAAATTATTGTGCGTTACTTTCCGATCCGCCCTCGTAGAAAGACCTCTTATAAGATCGCATGAGATCATAACAGATAACCGGGCCTAAACATGGCAGGAAGAAGATGAAGAAGAAAATTATTAACATTTAATTATTAACTCTATATTCTAGTGGTTTCTTCCTCATGAGCAATTCCCAACTTGAAAAGAGTCCGATCGGATTAAATTTGTTTATTCCTGAAAATGAATAAATATATGATTGTCATTTAAATTCAACATGGAACAAAATCATTACGTGAACGACAAAATTAGGGAACCATCACGTAATCAAGATAAAATTCAAATAAAAAAAATATTTTATTGATTTCGTACATCTCAATGATGGATAAATCATATTTGAAGAGAAAAATTATACGCTCAGACCGGGACTTGAACCCGGGACCCTTGGTTCTCTAGACCAAGTGCTCTACCAACTGAGCTACCTGAGCAAGTACCGATCTAAACGCAAATCTTTCTCTATATACATTGTAATTCCCATCCACCAAATGCTGTGAAGCCATGCTTCTATCTTGCATCTTCTATCATGCTTCTATCTTAAAAGCCGTACTGGCTGTAATGTATAATTCCCAAATATGTCTTCTTAATAAAGGAGCCGCCATTTGCAAGATAGAAGCATGGCTTCACAGCATTTGGTGGATGGGAATTACAATGTATATAGAGAAAGATTTGCGTTTAGATCGGTACTTGCTCAGGTAGCTCAGTTGGTAGAGCACTTGGTCTAGAGAACCAAGGGTCCCGGGTTCAAGTCCCGGTCTGAGCGTATAATTTTTCTCTTCAAATATGATTTATCCATCATTGAGATGTACGAAATCAATAAAAAAACTTGGAAAAAGCCGTACTGGCTGTAATGTATAATTCCCAAATATGTCTTCTTAATAAAGGAGCCGTCATTTGCAAGATAGAAGCATGGCTTCACAGCATTTGGTGGATAGGAATTACAATGTATATAGAGAAAGATTTGCGTTTAGATCGGTACTTGCTCAGGTAGCTCAGTTGGTAGAGCACTTGGTCTAGAGAACCAAGGGTCCCGGGTTCAAGTCCCGGTCTAAGCGTATAATTTTTCTCTTAAAAAAATTATTGCTTATAAAACTGGAGATGTTTTTAATTTAAACCAGATGATGCCAATAGTAAATAGAATAGAACTCAAATTTGGCACTGTACTTTTATGTTGAGTATTCAGTGTGCAACAAATTTTAATTTCAGCCTTTGAAAAGCAACAATATAAAATAAACAACAAAAACATTGGTTTGTAATTTAAGTTCAGTTTATCAGAAAATATTTAAACAATGAAACCGTGGAACATCTCTTAATAACTATTGAAGTAAGCATCATCATCTTCTTCTAGTCTCGAGTGCACTTTCCGTGGTTCGAGTTAATCGAGACATATCTAGTAATAAATACGACACATTAAACTTTTTTCCGGAATTCGATGGCCCAGAGAAATAAACAATTAATCTTCTTTCCCTCGAAAGTAAGTATTTTGCAAGGCCACATACAAAATTAGCAGTAATCAATATTATTTTTAATAAATTGACTAACTGATCTCTGTTGTGGCCGGACCCATCTTCCTCACACTCCAATAAGTATCCAAACTTATCATCTCTCTCAATACGTAACCTATGTTTAGTGTATGGTAAATGGATTTGCGGGAGTTTACATCGCTGGTTAGCACAGCTTTGTTGATACTTATTTAGCAACATTATCCCATTCACCCGGAGAACATCGATGCAAAAAACTGTACAAGACGTTGCTTTATATTTATATATTAGTTTATTTAAATAATCTAAACCCTTTGTGACTGCAGACCCTGACACTTCTAATGTTGTCTTCTTGGAAGTTTGTGCTGCTGTGGTCTCCAGAATGAGATGTTTCGGTGACACTTGGTATCAGATCCAAAAGTCAACATGACTGCGGCTCGGTGAGATGAGGACTCAATGTAAAGTCAAATAACTTATCCGCGTCGCAGAAACGAAATATCGTCTAGACCAGGCCGTTAAACCTTGCTCAGTAGGTGTAAAAAGAAGGTCCCCTTCCACCCGCATGCACGTTCACTCGCAAACAACTGTAACAGTGTCTTATCTTGTCGCTTTGACCGATGTAAGAGTTAAGTAGGAGGGGAAGATGCGTCATGTCACGCCTAAAGGCTATCCGCTCTTAAAAGTGATCCTCATCAAAACGAAATCATGTGTTCTGCTCGCTTTTTGTTGGTTATGGACACCGACGTATGTTGTAGAAGCAGTAAGTACGCGAAAAAGTAAGTTTCCTTCATTAAAATACAAATATGTCCTCTGAATATACTTGTTACTCTTCATGAATGAAAATAATAATTAAAACATAGAAAATATTCTAAAATATACCTAATCAATAATTACAACTTAAAAAAAAAGTTTATTACATATGGATGATGCATTTGAGTCATGCTTCTGTCGATTCTGATGCAAAACAGTCTTCTGTTGATGTGTTGCCATCTGAATTTTTAAACACAAATCTGGCAAACTCTTAACTTGTAGTCAAAATACTTATTTTAAATGCATTTCACAAGTTCAGTGAAAAATGTCACCAGATTTCTTGTAATCTACCCCATTCAACGATCACATGCCTTATATATTTCACACATGTTCTAGGTCAATGTGATAGTAATTGTGGTGCGAATGGTGGAAGGATACAATTGGCGTTTGTTTATGTTAGGATCACTGTAAGAGCGGATGAGGTATAGTGAGCACTGTTAATCCATTCACTTCAGGTTTAAATGCACAATGCATTTACCCAGAAACCGGATTTAAGTTACCGTAAATTATATTGTCTATTTTCATTCAAAACATACACAATATAACGGTAGTAGAGATATCAAGAAGGGTGAATGCCAAAACACATACATCTACTATTCATAATTGTTAACAATAGATTACCCTGCCAAGGATGTACCAAATATTGCATAATATATAAAGTAGAGCTAAGCGAGTGTACCTCGTCATCTGGGTTGTAGACCATTTAACTGCTGGCGAGTATATCTCGTCTTTTAAGGCGAATGGGTTAAACAGCCTTGGTATAGACACACATCTCCTCTCTCTTTGTTCAACCTCTTCTCCCCAACAGTGTCAATCTTATTTCACATCTAGAGTTGCACTTGCTCACGTCCCCGACCAACGGTATACTCCTATCCTGTCTCCCATCTGTCAGCTGACCTTAAACGTCACTAAACCACGCCCGTTCGCGGTTCTCGCCGAAAATAATTTGGCAATACTACTGGCGCCAAGTTCTTGTGTTCTCCCAAATTCTCTATTAACTTTTTTTTCAGTTTAATTGAAGTCAACCGTAACACAACTGTGTCGTCCCGATGCACAGTTAGGCGGATGCACACAAAATCTGCTAGAAATCTTAAAAATAAAAATATGTTGGGGCTAACATCTTGGGCGGAGTTAAATATGGGACGGAGTTCATTAAAATGTTGTAATATGTCGCGTCACTAGGGCTCCTTCTCTCCGTTTCAGAGTCTTCATTTCATGTCTAGTAGCAGCTATTCGCGATTCTTACTAGAGACATTTTTTCTAAAATTTGTGGTTTGTCTCAGCATTAGTGATTGAATAGACAAAAGCTTTAGCTATGAAACCTTTAACTCCAAGTACGTACTGATATTTTAGGAGTGAGAGAGATATATTTAACCTCTTGAGAACAATATAAACAGACTGCAAACATAATATAATCAAAATTTTGTAGTTATATGCTATATTTTACACGGGTAATGTAATTATATTTCAAAGGAATTTACGTTTCCGTCATTGTTTTTTTATAATTAGCAGTGATTCAAAATTACCAGAAACTATTCTTTTGCTGCTACTTTTTACTATTTACTTCGCAGGATGAAATTTTATTAATATGATTAACGAAAAAATCAAATCAGGTTATACTGTGTGCCTTCAATATTTTTTGTTTCTTAAGGGTATGAGCTCATACTCAATTTTTGTTAAGAGGAGAGAACTCGTTGAGATGATAAGATCTGAAAGCCAAGGTAGGCATAGATGAAAATTTTCAAATCATGACCGAAGAACTCAAGAAAGAATCCAAATGCAATGCAGAACATTTTATTGACTTTGAAGACATAGTGTCTCATTTTAAGTCAATGTAGGCCTATAAGTCTTATTGGTCAAAGGGATGCAGAATAAATTAACATTAGAAAAATTAAATACATTTGGAAAGCTGCTTCAATTAAATTTATGCAGTAGCCTACTATTTTTTTAATTTAGAGCTCCACCACTACCCCCCAGGTTACCTTGGGCATAATGCCCTTAATGTCTGTTCTATATCCCTAACTACTATCTAATCTTTATTGAATAAATTAACATAATACATACAAATTTCGGGTATGTGAAGTGTAGATGTTACATAAAGTAAAAAGTATTGTGTGTTTGTTTGTGTCTGTGAGTTTGTGTTTAGTGATACATAAAATAAGTATACATAATACTTAAAGTAATGATCATTGTTTTGATGATACGTGATATGAGAGTAATTGTGTTTGTTTGTGTTAGTGTATGTGTGTGTAATTTGTGTTTGCTGTTTGTTTGTGTTTATGTGTATGTGTGATTATGAAGATGGGAATGTTAATGACGGATCATCCTTCTTCTGCCATCGTCTTCAGTTCTTAATCGTAGAACTCTACCGATGTAGCGTGTGATTGATTTGTACGGTTGCTTCCTTGTCCAGTACTCCAGGGGCGGCGGCCAGTGACTCCTCCCTCCATAGCTGCAAACTCGAGTTCCCTTCTGAAGACACCGTACTTAGTGCAATGATATAGCACATGAGTGACGGTGTCCTATTCAGGGTTATTGCAATCGCACACTGCTGTTTCGGCGAGTCCTCTCTCAAACAGTTTACCCTTGAAATGCCCATGCCCGGACAGCAATTGAGTCACGTTGTGGTTCGGCACTATCCATGGCATGCGCATTCTCGCCCGTACTCTAGGAAAGAATTCCTGAGTTTGACGACCATGCTGTTCTTGTTCCCATTGTTGTTGCCATTTTTCCTCAAGGTGAGCATTGGTGATTCTATAGGCTGCGTCCCGTTCATCTGGTTCGTGTATAGTTCGGGGGTGAGAACTGACTCTTCAATGTAGATTGGGAGTTCTCTACGCAGCCTATAGCGATGTATTCGACGTTCAATATAAAGATCGATGGAAGTACTCCTGCTATCACAGGTAGGCAAGCTCGCGATACTGTGTTGTATGCTTTGGTGACCCGAATGAGGGCTTGTCGTTGTGCTGCTAGTAGCTTTCTTTTCTGATTGTTGTTGAGCTTACGTGCGCATCCATGGACAGCATAGGCGCATATTTGTTGGTAGAGCGTCTTATATAGTATCAGATAGTTGACAGTTTGATATCCCCAGTTCTGGTCACCAAGTCGTGCCATTGCATGGAAAAGCCTTTTTGCCTTTCCTGTGATGTCCTCTATGTGCGCATCGATCCTCATATGCTCACCCCGAGGTACTTGGTGACTTGTACAAAGAGCGCAGGCCCCTCTGCCCCATTCTGATAGTGGGCGGTCGTTCGGGATGTAGCTTCCCTTTGAGTATCATTATGGTGGTTTTGCGGGTCGACAGGGAAAGTTTATTATCGGTTGTCCACTGGGAGATTTCTTGCATGATCTCCTGCGCTCTGTTTTCAATTTCTTGTCTTGAATTTCCGGGGACAAGAAAAACGAAGTGATCTGCATAGGCGATGGGTTCTGCGTGAGGATGTGTCTCCAGTTTGTGTAATAGTTCGTCAAACACCAGATTCCATAGACTAGGTCCTAGAACAGATCCCTGCGGGCAGCCAATAGTGACGTTACGGCTGATTTGGTGATGGGTTTCGATCAGAGATGTTGTTCGGTCGCGGAAATAGTCTTTAATGATTTCGTAAAGGTTGGAGGGACAGTTTCTCTGCTTTAGTGCTCGAAAAAATGCTCGGCCACCATAGGGTGTCGAAAGCACCCTCGAAATCTATAAATATTCCGATGACTAATTTGTCCTGGGAAGTCTCAACGAGGTTATATAATTGCGTAATTGCATCCTCAGTTCCTCTACCGGGTCGAAAGCCGTATTGCCTGTCTGATGAATTGAGTTTCAGTGTTGGTTGTAGTTGATAAAGTATTAATCGTTCATAGAGCTTCCCCAATGCCGGAAGAAGGCAGATAGGTCTATATGACTTAGGATCAGCTAGGTATCTGTCTCCTAGTTTCAATATTATTTTTATTTGTCCTCGTTTCCATGCATTGGGGGACACTCCATACTGTAATCATTAGTTGAATAAGGTTAGTAACTTATCTTTTATGTTGGTCCAACCTTTTTTTCAAAAATTCTGTGTGTATGTTGTCCATGCCAGGAGATTTTTTGTTTTTCATCAGGTCCAGTGCTATTTTTACGTGTATTAGGTCGATTTGATCGGTGGGAGGAGTGTGAGGTGCAATTTCCATTTCTGTTCGGATGTTCGTATGTATGTTGTTATCAGTGTTTCGATCGTCGTGGCGGATAATAGTTCCCATCAAATGCTGTGCTGATTCTTCCCAGGAGTCGGCATGCCCTGTGGGAGTCGCTATTGCGGTTAGGACCTGTCTCCGGAGAACTTTTTCAGCTTGATATTTGTAAGCAAGGCCCCACTGGTTGGTTTTTGCTTGTTCAGACACGTAGTTTCGCCAGCTTTCTGTGTTGGTTGCCTTAATTGCATTGGTATATATTCGATGGATTTGCCTGTAGCTTTCTTGGAGCTGGTGTCTGTTCTCTCCACGTGCTCGCTGGAAGTCCCTTCATGCAGCATATACCATGCGCTTGAGGTCTGTTATTGTATTGGTCCACCATGGGACAGTCTTTCTAGTGTGTGTAGTGCGGGGAATGGAAGAGTCTGCTGCTCGTGTTATTGATTTTTGTATATGCTGAACGTAGGGGAAAATTCCATTGCGATTTTCTATTGTTGGAGTAGAGGCCAGGTAATGTTCAAGGCGGTTGTTGTAAGTCTTCCAGTCTGCTCGTTGTAGTACATATTTTTTTGTAGGATTAGCGACTTCCCTAGTCTTGCAGCAGTTTGTACTCTAGTACTCTATGGCTGGATGTGGTTATATAAAAAGTAGTCGATTTGATTCGATTTATGAGGAAACAAACCCGACAGAAATGAAAAGACTTGTGAGACTCCGCATCAATTTCCGCCACACAAATGTAGCTACCTCAGAACACAAGGGCAGTCAGAGGCTTCTAACCTTCTGAAGGAATGACACTGACCACAAAACATGCTCAGAAATACAGAAAGACTTAACTAATTAACTCATTGGCATTATAGAACCTGTAGATTCATAGCTGCGCAGGCATAAGCTCTCCATACATCCTTATCCTGAGCTAATGTTTTCCAATCATTCCCTGTATATACTAATTTCCTCATATCATTGATAATGTTATTCTCACCTTATTCTTGGCCTGTATTGGTCGCTTTCCCCCTGGTTTTCCTACAAGGAATTTCTATGCCCCTCTTTCAATCTCAATTCGTGCCACATGTCCTGCCCGTTGCAGTCTACGAGACTTAACTGTTCTTATTATATCTGATTTCCTATAAATATTATGCAGCTCCCTGTTATGCAGTCTTCTCCATTCGCCTGTCTGTTCATCTCTCTTTGGTCCAAAAATGTTCTCAAGAACTTTATTCTCAAATACACGTAATATTTTCTCCTCCCTTATCGTAAGAGTCCATGTTTCGCATCCATATAATATAACTGGAGAATAACAGTTTTATATAGGCCTATGTATTTTCAGTTTAATATTTTTAAGAGAAATTGAATAAGGTCTACAATGAGCAACACAGACTATGTTTGCTGAAGATACTCTTCTGGTGGAAGCTACCATCCAGTCATTAATATCACGTTATAAGGGTAAGTGTCCCTGAAAATTTTCCCTCGTGCAAAACTGTTCAAGTTGTAAAAATGGTTTGTTATTCCAAAGATTTACAAGTAACCGAAACCTATGGTCTTGTTTCTTTGCAAGATTTGCTTGACCATTCGACTGGGCGCGTATTTTTTACAATGCAATATCTCATCGATTCTCTTCAGAATGAAAGTGTCAACTAACTGCAATAAATTGGGGTTTGAGGACTGCTTAGGCCACCGATTTTACAACCAGGCATATCATGTTCATGACTCTGGAACAGATGATTTTGCTGTTTTTATAACAAGTGTTTTTCCTATTAGCCTCGTTTGTGTTGAAACACTCATTTAGAAAACCGTATCCTGCATCGAGATGATATTGTAGAATGAGTATTAAGATAATGTAGGCAATAGAATTTACGTAAAAAGGAATCTACCGAAATATCAATTGCGGAAATAATTAGAGTAGATAATCTTTGCCACGATTGACGGCAGTTACAGAAACAATTTCGACGCAGAAATGTGGTGTAACTTCAAAACAACACGATGTGGAGGAAATTATTCATAGGGAGATTAACACGGGATATTATGAATTCGGATTGTCCGTCTTACCCGTCAACATGTTCGCATGTTGGAATGCATTTTGTAGATAGATCATCGGTTGATTAATGTCTTTGACATCGTCCGATTCCTAATAACCAATTTTGTCGGTCCAACCAATCTCTTGGTTGTATATGTTTATCCTTCATGTATAAATATATTCCCTGACTCCAGGAGGTTTTAGATCTTCCTATGCCTCGTCTTCCCTCAGGTTTCCATACCAAAATACGTTTTGGTAGCCGATCCTCTTCCATTCGCTGGACGTGTCCGTACCATCTTAATTGCTGAGTTTTAATATAATCTAAAATAGTGTCTTCAATCTTTATTTTCTCACTTATAACTGAGTTTCTAAATTTATCTCTTCTTGAAATTTTTGCTGCCCTTCGTATAAAATCCATTTCCGTTGCTAAAATATACTTATTTGTTTCTGTTGTTAATGGCCAAAGTTCTGCTCCATAAGTAATGATGCTTTTAACAATTGTATGATATATATTACTTTTATTTTTATTACTTATATTTTTATCCTACAATATTACATTGGGGCAAGCAATTGCAAAGTTTCCTTTATTACGCATTTTGTACTTGGCTAAAAAGTTACCAAGAAGAGGCAAGCTCAAGAAAGTGATAAAAAATGTCTGTGGAAATAAAGTTAGTATTCAGAAAAAATACGGTGAAAGCGGTGTCAAATTGATACGAAATTAATGTTAATAAATTTAGGTTTTAAACTCACAACACGGACAGTTACTTAGTTGAAACATTATCTTTGGTATAAAATATGCCGCCGAAAATTAATAAATGTTTTATAAATGGGCTATTATTTCTTCAGCAATACTACCAATCGGAAAATTAACAAAGAAGGCTAAACAGTCCATAATAAGTAATTTAAGCGTTATCGAGAACACAATGCCCGAAAATGTAGCCGTAAAAAAAGAAAAAACTTTTTAATTTATATTCTAATCCTGTTCTTACCAGTAAGCGAAATTTCAGAAAAAAAAAACATGCAAAATCATCCGAAAGTAGCATAAGAATGATTGATTCTGTCAGCTGTTTATCTCTCTATTTCAGTTCATGGTGATAATGGTGATATACAGAAAGTGAAAATTATAATGTGACCATTGATAATGACGATCTTATTTATAGCTAGTGGATGTTGTATTTATTTATCCATTTTAAATTTATAAGACAGTATATAATTTTAAATATATGGATCTTTACAAACGTACGATTACATTTGTAACTGGAGTCAATAAATGATAATTTTCAACCATGTATTTTGAACAATCCTTGCAATCGTTAATGCACCTGTCAATTTCGTCCAAATCAAGATATATTAAAATTGGAGTTACATATTTTTTTTTCAGAATTAAATTACCTTTAAGTTGTCATAACACACGATGGGTTACATGTAATGCCACACATGTAGGCGACCACAGAGTAATACAGAGGAGAAAGTGGACAAGTTTCGCGTACATGCCACAAGTGGCGCTAGTGTAAAACTAACTAACGACATCTAATTTTTTCGATTTTTTGTGGTACTAATATGAAATTCAGCACGTCTGGTGGTAAAATTATGATTATAATTACACAACACCATCTGGTGAATAATTATGGAATTATTTGCACCCAGCCTCTCAGATTTAAAGATTTTTTAAAATTTTAACAGAAGGGAAGAATGAAAATATATAAAACATGTTAATTTATTTTTGTTTATTAAAATTTAAAAACGTGCATTATGAGTACATGCAGTACATCTGAAATCCATTATAAAGTCACTCACATTTTAAAAATGTTTATTAGAAATTACTGTACACTAACATCACTCTTCCTAACCTAACAAATCTTAGAATTTTATCACTTCTAGTAGGTTTATCTTTGAAAATAGATTTTCATTAAAAACGTAAACATGTTTGAATTTACTTACGAATTAGAGTAAAATAAAATCTAAGTACTGATTTTTAACTTTCGATAATATATAATTTTTACAGTTCCGTCTACATAGCACGAAAAGATGACAGTTAAAAATTTCAGTTTACAAAATGGGTAACTTCCCATAATCCCGAGTGAACACGCCGTGTGCTTTGAATTTGTTTTATTTAGTTACCTATTCTGTTACTACGAAACAGCGCTACCACTGTAGTTCATCGTAAACGATCGTAAATATTTAGATGTCACTGTACGCAGTTTTGCCTCTGTATCAAATACTCTGCGGAGGCAACTTGCCCCATTGTGTATCGTTCAACTATGGCGTTACCGCAGATTAAAAATCCAGTCAATAGAATGTATAAATCGTTCAGTGGCAGTCTGTTGGTATTGAAACTATGAGCTAGGACCTGGTCTATTTCCAACAATTTTGAGGGGAATTGTAAAGGGAGGGTTAGGAATGAAGAAATCAATTATAATTTGACTGGCCTTCGAACGCAAGTCCCAGGTTCCTACTTATATTAATTGATAGAATTACAACCAAATGTTTTAATATTCTACTGCTTCTAATAAAAATGATAAGTTGGAATATTTTAGACATAATTACATGAAAAATAAGTTATCATATTTTTCAGTAAACAACGTATTCCGCGTATAAGTTTAATAAAATAATTAGATGTAACTTCTGAATTATTACGAATATATACATGAAATAAATTATTACACAGAGTGAACACAGGGAATTATTTTTACCTCATGTTTCATAAACTTCAGGATCACTTCCATTAGCCCGACCGGTATTCAACCTCGATCCATATGTTATGAAGCATCTGTAGTATTACATTATTGACAACAGCAGAAATTATTTCTTCTAAGACAGTCAAATCAGATACTGACGTCGAGTAGACCAGGTCCTTAAGAAACCACCACAGGAAAAAAAAAAAAAAAAAATCGGATGGTGTTATGTCTAGTGAACTGGCAGGTCATGCGATGTACGGTGATCTTTTTCTGATCCATCTTGCAGGAGATGTGTGACGTGTATCACATACTGGACACTTGTAATCATTAAGGCTAGGATTTTTATGTACTGAAAGTTAAGATTCCAACTTAGCATAATGAGAAGTTAGACTGATAAGCCTAACTATATTGTGTTTTTGTTTCACACACAAACAGTTGAATAGTATAGTGAGAAGTTAGTCTTCTGACTGTGTTTTGTTTTAGTTTCACACACAAACAGTTGAATAATATATACTATCTGCATGCAATCTTATGTTTATTACATAAAACTCCTAGCCCTTGTGATCATGTATCTCACTGTTATGAAGGATCTATCAGTTCGTCTCTCTTTGGTCCAAACATTTAAAGAGGTCTTGCAAAACTTTTTCTGCACTTTTTTAACAGATTCCGAAAGAATGTAGCTACTGAGACTGTTCTCATGAAAAAATAAGCTTTTAAAATATTTATTTGCGCGATGATGCGTTTTGTCGTACTTATAGCAATGGCGACCATGATTGAAAGTTCAAATTCCTACATTTCGGGGATACCAACCTAAATAACTATACTGCAATAAAATAACTATAATGTACTATTACGGTCACAGTGGAAGGCCAGTGAAAAGCTGGACAGAATAACTGTGAGGCGGAACAGACATTTTGCCTAACGCGTGAAGTGAAGAAGAAGAAGAAGAAGTAATATTACATATTACAAAACGCGTGTGGGAAGTAAAACCACTGTTCTTTATGTATACTACATACAATGTATATACAAAAAATATCCAAAAGGTAGTGTTAATATATATTACACGAAACAAATCACTGCATTTTAAATGATACGATTAACTGTAACTATTTATCTATATTAAAATATTCAAAACTATTATAATAATGTTAGATAACAATAATTTTAAAAATTATATTCGTGCCTAGACACTAAAAATATCGTAAGCAATTAAATTTTCATAGGATTCCGGTTTATGACAATCATTTAAACTAAAAAATAAAACATAAATAAATAATAGTTAAAAAACTAAATAACACGCTTTATTAGAAAACCGAACTAAATAAATAATAGTTTAAAAAACTAAAACAACACGCTTTATTAGAAAACCGAACTAAAAAATGAAAAATAATTTTAATTTCCAACGCGCTTGTATAAAATTAAAGTGGTCAACAAAAAGATCATCTAAAACGCATCTAGAATAAAACTAGAGTCATCTACAAAAATAATTTTACCATCAAAAGCGTGGGGTGCTCTTTATCAATTAATATATTTGACAATAAATATTGGTAAAAGTAAAGACTCTAAGGTACTGGAATCTTCAGATGGCAATGTGGCAAACGAAGAAGAAACTGATATAAATAAAGAATGGGAGGCTATACGAGATACTATTAAATTGTCAGCATCAGAAAGCATAGGTTGTTTAAAAAAGAGGCAAAACAAGAAATGGTTTGATGAGGAATGTGCCGACATTGTAAAGAAAAGGAAGCTAGCAAAAATGAAATGGTTACACGAGCCAAATGAGGTAAATTTAGAGCAATTGGGTAGTGTTAGACGGGAAAGCACCAAGTTACTAAAGAGTAAAAAGAGGGAATATTTGAGAGAGAAGATTAATGATCTTGAAATGAATGCAAAAAATAGGAACATTAGAGAATTATATCAGGGAATTAGTATAGAGAAGAAAGGGTTTCAGGCTAGAACAAACATAATTCGGAATGAAAATGGGGATATGATTGCAGATTCTAGGAGTATATTAAATATATGGAAAAGTTACTTTAATCAGCTATTAAATGTACATACAGAACAGGATATTGAGGAGGATAGGTTACAGACAGCAGAAATGCTAGTCGCAGAGCCAAGTGCATTATAGGTTGAAATGGCGATTGAAAAATTGAAGATGTATAAAGCATCAGGTTCAGATGAGATCCCAGCAGAACTGATAAAATCATTGGGAGAAAAATTGATGCACAAGATATGCAGGTTGCTTAGTATGATTTGGGAAAAAGAAGCTCTTCCAGATGAATGGAAGGAATCAATTATCGTACCAATTTATAAGAAAGGAGATAAAACTGATTGCAACAACTACAGGGGCATCTCATTACTTTCAACTTCGTACAAAATTCTAACAAATATATTAGTAAGCAGACTTTCAACTTCGTACAAAATTCTAACAAATATATTAGTAAGCAGACTTACTCCCTATATTGATGACATTCTAGGAGATCATCAATGTGCATTTACAAGAAACAGGTCTATAACAGATCAGATTTTTTGTATAAGACAGATTTTAGAAAAGAAATGGGAATATAATGGTACTGTACATCAACTATATGTAGACTTCAAAAAAGCATTCGATTCAATTAAGAGGGAGAAGTTATATAGTATCCTGCTGGAGTTCGGAGTTCCTAAAAAGTTAGTTAGACTTATACGAATGTGTCTAAATGGCTCAAAGAGTAGGGTGCGTGTAGGCAAACAGTTTTCAGACACTTTTGAAATCCAGAATGGGTTGAAGCAAGGAGATGCACTATCTCCTCTACTATTTAATTTTGTACTAGAGCATGCCATTAAATCTTTAGAGAATGAGGAAGGCTTACAACTCAATGGTATTAATAAGCTGTTAGTTTATGCTGATGATGTAGTACTACTGGCCGATAGCGAGGAGATACTAAAGGCCAACACGCACACACTATTGAGTAACACTAAGAAATTAGGACTGGAAGTAAATATCAGTAAAACTAAATATAGGGTCACACGTAGAAATTCAGTATATAATGGAAATGGACAGCTAATGACAAATGAGGGAAATTTTGAGGAAGTGGCTGAATTCAAATACCTAGGAACAATAATCACAAATAGGAATGAGATGCACAAAGAAATTAAACATAGGCTCAATTCTGGAAATGCATGCTATTATGCATTGCAGAGACTTTTGATGTCCCAACTCCTTTCAAAAAACGTTAAGCTGAAAATATATAAAACTATTATTCTACCAGTTATATTATATGGGTGCGAAACATGGATTCTTACTTTAAGGGAGGAAAGGACATTACGAGTATTTGAGAATAAAGTTATTAGGAAAATTTTTGGACCAAAGAGAGATGAACAGACAGGTGAATGGAGAAGACTACATAATAATGAACTACATGGTCTTTATAGGAAGCCAGATATAATAAGAACAGTTAAGTCTCGTAGACTGCGATGGGCGGGACATGTTGCGCGTATGGGGAATGAAAGACGTGCATGGAAACGTCTTGTAGGAAAGCCAGAAGGAAAACGCCCAGTTGGTAGACCAAGAATGAGGTGAGAGAACAACATTAACTATGATTTGAGGGAAGTAGATTATACAGGGAATGATTGGAAAACATTGGCTCAGGATAGGGATGTATGGAGAGCTTATGTCCGCGCGGCCATGAACCTACGGGTTCGATAGTGCCAGTGAGTAAGTAAAGTCTCTAAGGAGAAAACGTAAAAACTCTAAAAAGCACCCCACGCTTTTGATGGTAATATTTTTTGTAGATAACTCTAGTTTTATTCTAGATGTGTTGGAGATTATTTTTTGTTGACCACTTTAATTTTATCCCAAGCGCGTTGGAAATTAAACATTATTTTTAATTTTTTATTTTTTATTTCGGTTTTCTAATACAGCGTGTTATTTTAGTTTTTTAAACTATTATTTATTTTATTCATGAAGATACCAGAGAAGGTATATATATATGACATGATAAGAAATATAAATGCTCGGACGGGATTTGAACCCGTTGAACCCGGACCTCTCGATTGATAGCTCAGTGCGGTACTGATTAAGTAAAAACAATTAATTTTTCTTATATATATATATATACACTCTCATATTATTACGAGATGTAGCGGGAACTCGGCCTCCACTGCCGTCTAGTAGATCGATAAAGCGTCACTGCTATAAAGTAAAACTATTCTCTTTAATTTGCTTACTTGTGATAGGAGCTACTAGATGGCAGTGGAGACCGAGTTCCCGCTACATATCGTAATAATGAGAGTATATATATATATATATATATATATATAAATTAATGTTTGTACTAGACTTGCTTGATAGCGTAATCGGTAGCGTAGTGGCGTATCAATCCAGAGGTCCGGGTTCAAGTCCCGTCCGAGCATTTATTTTTCTTATCATATCATATTAAGCTTGCATTGCTCAATGTCAACAATTTAATTATAACATATAATTTATGTGTGTGTTTTTTATCATGGTCATTTCCGATGTTTACTAGATAGAATCAGTAAAGATATATAATTATTTTTTAATATTTTTATTAGAACAATCAGAATAGCCGATTCCTTCGAAATTTGCTAAAAGATAAGTGTGGCGTATCAACATGAAGGAAGTTGACGATATATGGAAACAATGCATAAACCAACACCTCCACCCCCATATGACTACCTCCATTTCAATGCATTTTCAATTAATACTCGTATTTACAGCTGGTTGTACTTGGTAGTGTGTGCGGACGTGTTTTCTAGCTCTCGAGAACAGTGCGGTGTTGTCAAATTATAAAAAATGCAGGACATGAAGAAAATGCTGGAAGAGATGAGGAGAGAGATGGCCCAGGGATTCCGAAAGACGGAGGACCTGGTGTCTATGGTAAACTCTGTCGTGGAGAGGGTTCAAAAAATGGAGGTAGCCTGGAGTGGTATGGAAGACAAGAGTTAGGTGGCTACAAGAAATTGTTAGTCGTGCTTCCGCGGCAACTTCTCTGACACTAGTGTTACGAATGTAATCTAAGCAATAGTTTACAGGCGAAGTAAGAAAACCTGTGAATCTAGAAAGCAACCTCAAACGTGTATTGAAACAGATTGTTACATTTTATCAATCGGCAACACAACCTCGCGTTGTAAATAAGGGGTTCTTGCGTTTTTGGAATATTCTCATAATTCTACATACAAATATCAAATACCAACTAACTAACTAGCTCACTGGCTCTATCGAACCCATAGGTTCATGGCCGCGCTGACATAAGCTCTTCATACATCCCTATCCTGAACTAATGTTTTCCAACCATCCCCTGTATAATTTACTTCCCTCAAATCATGAATAATATTATTTTTTCACCTCATTCTTGGTCTACCAACTGGGCGTTTTCCTTCTGGTTTTCCTACAAAAAGCTTCCATGCCCCTTTTCATCCCCCATACGTGACACAAGTCCTGCCCATCGCAGTCTTATCATATCTGGCTTCCTATACATATCATGTACCTCTCTATTATGTAGTTTTCTCCATTCACCTTTCTATTCATCTCTTTTTGACCGAAAAATTTTAATAAGAACTATGTTCTCAAATACTCGTAATCTTCTTTCCTCCATTAAAGTAAGAGTCCATGTTTCGCATCCATATAATATAACTGGGAGAATAACAGTTTTATATATTTTCAGTTTAACGTTTTCTTTGAAAGGAGTTAGGATAAGAGTCCGTAGAATGCATAATAGCATACATTTCCAGAATTGAGCCTATATTTAATTTCTTTGTGCGTCTCATTCCTATTTGTAATTATTGTTCCTAGAGACACCAGATCGATTACATACTGATACAGAAATATTCCGAAATTACTTGAAAAATGCGAAGACCCTACGAGGAGCAGATATCAATTCACATCATGTCTTACTAATAGGCGAAGTAGATATTTGCTTGAAGAAGATAAGAGGAAGACAGGCACTAAAGAATTTTGACTTGGAGAAACTTAAAACTGAAGAGGAAAGGAGAAAAGTCCAACAACATTTTCAACAAAAAACTTGGAAATCTCATCTGGCAATAACAACGAACACTGGAGTCATTTGAAAAGCTCTATACAGACAGCTGCAGAGAAAACAATAGGATGCAAAGAGAGCAAGAAAATTAAGAAACCTCGGAGAAGATGGAAGAAAGAAGAAAATGGAAAAATAGCAATACAGAAGAAGCCAAAAGAAACTACAGGAAACTAAACAACGAACTTAGATGAGAAACTGACAAGGCAAAGGAAGAGTGGATGAAGAAGAAATGTGAAGAACTAGAGAATCTGGAGAGGAAAGAAAATATGATGTAATGTACCATGAAGTTAAATGCTTGGACTATGGAAAGAAGAGCAGGAAAACAGACTGATTGAGGACGAAAATAATGGAGAAATAACAAACAGGGAATTATGAATACGTGGGAGAAATATGTAGAAGAGCTGTATGAGACAAGAAATCCTCCGTCTAACTTGGATATAGAAAACGAAGACTTATCCGGAGATAAAAAAGGATTTTCAATTCTGAAGGAAGAAGTTGAACTAAACATTAAGGAAATGAAAAATGGGAAAGCAACAGGGGTATATGGAATCCCCATTGAATTGGTTAAATGCTTTGGTGAAGGAAATTCTGCTTTTATGCAACAAGATACATAAAGAAGGCGATGACCCGAAGAATTGACTGAGGCAGTGTTTAATACCAATACCAAAAAAAAAGTAATGCGAAGAAATGTAAGGAGTTCAACTCTATCAGCTTGACATCACGCTCTACAAACATTATCCTGCGAATACTGAATCAACGTTTACGTTTTACGATGGGAAGCAAATTGGAAGAAGAACAGTTTGGCTTCAGGAAAGGAAAGGGTACGAGAGATGCAATTGGATTGATACGAACAATAGGAGAAAAATATATATATATATATATATATAAAGAAATTTATGCATTATTTGTTGACATGGAAAAGGCCTTTGACAGAGTGAATTGGAATAAACTCATAAGGATATTGAAGACAATTGGCGTGAACTGGAAGGAGAGGAGGCTCATAAGTAATGATTATATGAAACAGCGAATAAAAGTGAAGATAGGAGAAGACATGTCAGAGGGAAGAGAAATTGGAGGGGGTACGGCAAGGATGTCCTTTATCATCTACACGTTTTAACATATACTTGGAAGACCTAATGAACAACTGCTTCAGGAATACGGGAGGCGTAAACATGGGAGGAAGACGAATTAAGTGCATAAGATTTGCTGATGATATGGCTTTGCTAGCAGAAGATGCAGTGACACTGAGGAACATGCTGATGGAGCTAAATGACAAGTGCGAGGATTATGGAATGAACATAAATATAAATAAGACGAATGCCATGGTTATAGGAAGGAAACCAAGGAAGATAAACATGAGGCCATTGTTCAAGTGGAGAGCTTCAAATACTTGGGTTGTACTATCAATAGTAACATGAACTGCAGTGAAGTAAAGCAGAGGATAGCAATGGCAAAATAAGCTGTTAACAAGAAGACAAACTTTACTGCGGACCTTTGGCAAAACGATCGCGGAAGACGCTAGTGAAGTGCATTGTGTGGAGTGTAGCATTGTATGGTGCAGAGACTTGGACATTATGACGGAATGAGGAAAAGCGACTGGAAGATTTTGAGATGTGGATATGGAGAAGGATGGAACGTATAAATATAGCTGTTAGGTTTTTGTACTAAGTTGAGCGTAATGAGATGCCCTGTAGTTAATTGTAATTTATTTTTATACCCTACTAGTGATTTTACCATTATTGTTTTTATCTATTTCTAAAGTAAATCGTAGACAGAAATATTAACTATATTTTAATTTTAAAAACTTAAAATCCACTTATCTGGTCTGGATTTGAATATCCAGTTTATGAAGGAATGCATTATTTATCAATGAATTTCTGGACCATATGCAATGTATTTTCCATACGTCCAGAATATTTTGTTTCTTGAATTATTTGTTGTCTTGAGATGACTCAATAAATCCCTTCATGTCCTCTACTAAATTAATAATCTAGAGATTTTTCAGAAGGAAAATAGAACCTGAATAAAATTACAGAGATCAATATGATTATGTCCATTATATTTACAATTTGGATAATGCCATACCCTGGTAATAATTTAATAAACTTTCCCTGCACCATGTTTCTCTACAAAAAATTACAATGTTAAAGATGGCAACTATCTGTATGCAACTTAATTCCTTGATTGGTCATTTAGACCAAAGAAAGGTCATATAAAATAAAGTATATTAATTAACCCATTGAAGATCTGGGTTCAATATATTATACTTGATTCAGAATTCAATATTTTTTATTAACATGCTTATTATTCATGATTTCATCATTTCGTCAACTTTTAAAAATACATTTAGTTTCTATGACGATTAATCTAAAATTGTGAATTATATTCATAGGCACTTGGGGGCCCAGAAATATGTATTTTTAAAATCGTAAAGCGTAAAACAGAAGATCCGTTTTGATACAGAATTGTTATTTCTGTTTTCCTAACATAAAATTAAAACATATGAAAAAGCTAATAATAGATTGAAGATGAAATATCCAATACAGTGATCATTTAAGTGTTAAAAGCCAGACATGATATTGAAGTAGAAAGATGATTTCTCACTCATTTCGCAACTTTTCCAAGAATAGTGCAATAATGCACTAGAATAATATTAACGAAAAATGTATTTTTTCATAATGTCAATTGTGAATTTCTGATCGAATTCAGCTTTGTTCGTAATCAACTCATTGATGTCGCTCATTTTATTTTCGAAGTCTATTTAACTCATGCCCCAAATGGGAGTCAATGACCAATCACGTTTCAATGATTTCTGTTTTACAACCAATCAGAGTCGTGTTTCACGAAATATTTATCAGTGTTAGGATTATCATATATTAAACAAAGCTCCTCCTTTTTAATATTCTGAACAGGTCTGACCATTATTTTGCAGTGACTGAGCCTGTGAGAAATACGGCTACCAGATTGTGTATATAGTGCATAGATGTCAACACATAGCGCTTGCAGGAGTTAATATAAAAACATTTGTAGCAATTTATTATACCACCAAAAAAAGAAACCACTGTTTGCACTTTCTTAAATGTATTTTTTCCCAGGTAATAATCCAGACAAATATAATTGCCATATTTACATCATACATCAGAAATAAATTAATATACAGTTTGATGTGTTTCATTTTTTCTCCACTAGAGAGCATTCTTACAATATTGCGTTCCTTTGGCAATAAATAGTATGATCTGGTTGCAGTGATAAACAAAAGAAGCAGTAGAAGCGTACCTATCGTTTCTCATTTGTTTTCAAACATCGCCGTTTACATTAAATATATAAATATTTTAAAATAACTATAGTTAAATAATGATTTGTGAGTAAACAGCTTAATTTTATTCGTTAAATAGTCCTAACAAATGCCACTCTTGATTTCCAAATTCTCTAGATAAATTCACTCCTCACTTCGTGAGTCGTGAATTTATCGATAATTTGGAAATCACTCGTGGCATTACTTATGATAAATTATTCAGTACCAGGATGGAGGATAATGTCGCCCCAGTAAAAAAAAAACCTTGATTAAGGGAAACCACCGCACTGGGTTTGAATCTGAGACTTAAGAAATATGATTCTAGTTAATAATCAACATATTTAGTTTCATTGGACATTTGAAATGTGATTAGTTTGAAGATATAGTCCATGATGTTACATGACAAATATTTTGTGAAGTTGTGCATTCCAGTGGCCCTGAACTTACGTACGGTATGGAATATGCGCGGTGGCCATGCGTCGCGGTGGAATTTCACGTCAGTGTACGAGAGGACGCCTCGGAGGACGCATTGCAAGTAGCAATCGTCACGGTGTGGCATGTAACTTCGCGAAATGACGGGACGCCTGGTACTCATTTTCTTGTCAGTCGTTTCGGGTGCAGGTACGTCACTGTTATGACTTTTAATTAATATTTCAAGAATTATTTATGTTATTTTCTATGTTAATGTCTTCTCTTCCAAGATACATGCATGGGAGAATGTGAATAGTATTTAATTAAATTAAAGACGAGAGTTTTCCTTTTAACGGATCAACACAATTCATCGTCTGACTTCTAAGATAACACAAACACTTAGAATACAAACGCTAAGATAGATAAAAAGGACATGAAAATCCTCATTTCTTTAGAGTTAATAAACTCTTTAAAAATATTTTTTGATGGGAATTGAAACCAGGATCACTGAATGAAATGCCGATTGTTATCACAGAGCCATTTGGCTCGATGTCGTAATACATAATTAAGCAGAATAAATAATTTGCATTGCGATTTGTGTATAATTATATATTGATTAATTTTATTATGGTCAGAGTAGATTCCAACCCATAATTTAACTCGGTTTGGTCAGCCGCGGGTTTGGATTATTTATATTTTATACATGAGTTCATTTAGAAAATCATTATACAATCCCTACTATTATTGAGAAACAGGGTACCAACAGATGGATTGCTACTATAACAAATGACATGACAAAAAATGTGGCATACATTTTCTCAAATTCACAGCACAGTTTAATTTTTAGTATAACTTATAAACGTGATTTGAAATTATTATAAATATTATAAATTATTATAAATTAAGTTGATGTTTAGAAGAAATTTACATAATTAAGGGTACTAAATTTTGAAAAAAAAATGCAAATATATGGCGTAACAAAACCAGCGGAAAAAGTTCAGAGAAGAAAAAAGGGCATTACAACATCGTTTTGGAAATGTATAATTATTACATAGTTATCACACTTTGATAATAATTAATTGGTTAGTCAACATTTTATTTAATGACATTCTTCAATAATTAGATAATTAATGTTGAAATTCAAATTTGGTCACTAAATGGTCGACAATTTGTCTTAGAAGTATCTCATTTTAGGATCGGTGAAGTGCCCAAAATGATCTCCGCCTGTCTAATACAGGCCTCAAGTAGTTTTTATTACCAAGTACTGTACAAGATAAAAAAAATGTGTGGTGCAGAACGTACTCTCTGAGAGACTATCACAAGGAGTGCGAGAATATTTAGTTCATCTTGCATAGCAACACATCAACGATTTAAATGGCTCAAAGGTAGATGATCAGAGTTGAATAATAGGACATATCTAGCAATCCAGCGCTTTGGACAATGTGCATTAGGGTGTCTGTGGGACTTCCCAGAGGAGGCAGAGGAGGACACATTGAACATTTCATATAATACGAATGTTTAATATAATATTCATATCGAATATGAACAGATAGCGTCAATTAATAAGCCTGATAATTCTGTAATTTTATATTTTTAATCACTTCTTATTTTCTTCTCCCTATGTCAGGAATTCATTCCTGAAGATGTCATAAAGTTTTGATACACTCTGTATAAATTAACACTTAAAGAAATTTGAAGTAGCATGTAAGATATATTTTATTTTAAAGAACATATGTACGTAATTTGAAGTAAAGTAATTTTTTAATATTATAATTATATACGACTATAAATTAATTTAACAATTAAAGCACTTGTGTACCCAATTTGAAATAATTTGCTTTTGCAAAATAAGATATATGAATTTATAATGACCCTTGGATTTTTATGAAACAAATAAACTCATTACAAGTTATAAATAGTTAGATTTTTAACATAGTTCTTGAACCTAACTATAAATAATTAAAATTTTAATGTGACCTTTGCATAATTTGAAATAATTTACTTTCAGCCACTTCTGAATGATAGTAACTATTGAGGGCGTTCTCTTGATAAGATTGATTTTTACAAATCTTTATCAATCCCACTTAGCAGACATCGAAAAGACCACGTTATATATGGTATACGTTACGTGTGTGTGTGTGTGTGTGTGTGTGTGTGTGCATTTTAACGCTCTTGCAAACTTGGTACATATGAATCAATTAGAACATGGCAAGGTCGAGTTAGATAAACAGCAAAATCGGACCAATACCATCTGAAGCAAAAATTTAAAAATCGCTCTAATGGCCGCAATTTATTTTTTTTTTGCGATAAAACTCGATACCGGTATAAGGCATTAAAATTAAACAAGAAAATAATTATTAATTAAATAAAAATAAAACGTAGTTTTACAAAAATGTTAATAATTTGTTAACATGTCTGAAGAAGGTACAGTGTACCGAAACAGCTGTTACTGAATTATATAATAAATATGAAAATCAAATAAAACTACGTTTTATTTTTATTTAATTAATAAATATGGATTTTCAACAAGTAAACACCAACTCAATTGATTAAGAAATTAATTGTCCAAAAATCAGCAAAATGCGACAATTAATGTGGAAATTAGGGTTATAACTTTTTGGACTTTTGTGAAATAAAATATTTCCTGCGCAATGGATGGATGAACTTTTACTTAAACCATTAAAAAAGGCTTTCATTTCACTGAGCTTGAAGAAAAGGTCACCCCCAAATATATCATCATCAACATCAAGGCTTAGACCCTCTGGCCCGTTCCTACTTCAAGAGATTTGGTCTTTCCATCTAGTAAATGGTCTTCCTTGACTTCTAGATCCTGTGGGTCTGTAGTTTAAAACCATGTTAGAAGGTCTATCATCTGGCATTGTTAGTAGATGTTCGTACCTATTTTGTCTTTGTTTGTCAATTTTATCCGTCAATTTAAAAATAGCTCAGGATAGGGATGTATGGAGAGCTTATGTCCGTGCGACCATGAACCTACTGGTTCGATAGTGCCAGGGAGTAAGTAAGTAAGTAATTTAAAAATATTTAATTGATATATATTTATATAGCAATATTTAATATTGATTTGGGGTGACCTTTTCTTGAAGCTCAATGAAATGAAGGACTTTTTCAATGGTTTTAAGTAAAAGTTCACAGGAAATATTTTACACTCATTCATTGCAGAGGAAATATTTTATTTCACAAAAGTCCAAAAAGTTAGCCTATAACCGTAGAGGGTTAGGCTATAACTTTTTGGATTGTATGTTGAAATAAAATATTTCCTGTGCAATGGATGGGTGAATGTTTACTTAAAACTATTGAAAGGCCTTCATTTCACTGAGCTTCAAATCAATATTAAATGTTGATATATAAATATTTTGGGGGGTGATATTTTTTTAAAGCTCTGAAAAATGAAGGCCTTTTCCAACGGTTTTAAGTAAACTTTCACCCATTGATTGCACCGGAAATATTTTATTTCACAAAAGTCCAAAAAGTTATAACCATAGTGGAGATTTACCTGAAAACACTATTTTAAAATAGTGTCTAGCGGCCGCCATGTTTGTTTTGTTGCAACGTAACTGGATACATACAATTCATGCATTTCCATAATTGAGCTTGTGTTTAATTTCTTTGTGCATCTCATTCCTATTCATAATTATAGTTCCTAGGTATTTGAATTCAGCCATTTCTTTAAAATTTCCACATTTATCACAGCTATACAATTTCATTATATGATGTATTTATAAGCTTAAACATATAGTTAGCTTGTCTCAATAATAATAGAGGAACTTCGGGTAATTTGGACCACTGTTTTGAATTTTCCTTCTTTTAATTAAGGTAGGCCTATTTGAATTTTGCTTAATTACAGCGATTATCATTAGTATTGTAACTATGAAATAGCATTGTTATTTTATTCAAATATGGAAACATCTTCATAGTTTACAAACTTTCTCATATTACAAGAAATATCAATTTTAACATCCATATTCGGATAAAGTGGACCCCAGAGTCCACTCTAGATTTAATCTATTTTTAAGTTTATTTACTCTATTAATTTACACAGGCAGGCACAGATTAATCTAAAAATTTTTATGAATGATCATAATTAAAAAGCATCGATATTTATTTAATCTTTTGAAATATTATTGTTGATTATAACATTCATACGTCATTCAACTGCAGAAAGCGACGATCTTTGGGTTTAGTAAAATTACAGGAATATTAAATAAAATTATTTAAGTGAATGTTTTTTACAGATACCATGATAAAAAGTATGTATTCGTGTAAAATGGACCCAGCTCCAAGTGTATGGTCCACATTAACCGAATTCCTTTGTCATGTTTAATTATATTTTGTACAGCAACCATGTCACATAATATCAAACCAAACCCGTCAGTATATTAAAACTGCATCTACATAATATAATATATTTTGGAGTTTTTCAACATTTGTAATATTCAATAGCAGAAGTAAAGAATTGATTCTTAGCTTGAAAAACTTTCAAAGTGACCATTTTCATAAATATCACTAATAAACCGTTCTTCGCACAAAGAATAAAAAAAACTGGCCATGAACCCGTCAAAGTTGATGAGGGGAAGAAGTTAAAATATTTTCTGTTCGAGGGCAGCATCAATTAAAGAAGATATTGACAAGGTCCACTCAAACAGAAGAGTCCACATTATCCGAACTTCCCTATAATAATAATAATAATAATAATAATAATAATAATAATAATAATAATAATAATAATAATAATAATAATAATAATAATAATAATAATAATAATAATAATAATAATAATAATAATAATAATAATAATAATAATAATAATCTCTCTATCTATCTTCGGGTTTTTACAGCTGCTGCCGTCTTCCCGTGCCAAACCTCCAAAGCCTACGGTCTTGGGCATCTTCGATGCTTAGCCCTCTAGCTTGCATTACTGTCTTCATGTTTTCCTTCCATGTTAACCTTGGTCTTCCTCTTTTCTTCTTTCTGTTCGGATGCCATTCATATAGTTGCTTCGGCCATCGCTCATCTTCCATTCTTAAAACATGTCCTAACCACTTTAATTCCTTCTCCTCAATTCTTTCAATTATGCTTTCTTCTGCTTCCATTATGTTTCTAATTTCCTTATTTGTGACATGTTCTAATTTAGACTTTCTGGCACTTCTTCGTAAATAATCCATTTCTAGAGCTATTAGTCTATTCTTGTAGTACTTATTGATTGTCCATACCTCACTTCCGTACATTGCAACAGATTCCACCAATGTTTTACCAATATATTTTTTTGTGTCTTTCCAAATATGCTTATCCCACCATATGGAATTTAATGATGATATTATTTTGCTACTCAATTCAATTCTATGTTTTATGTTCTCTTTGCCTATACCTTCGATGTTATCCATAATCATTCCCAAATATTTAGTTTGTTTCACTTGCTTTATTTGGATTCCTTCTTCCAATATTAAATTTTCTCTTTCATTGCTATTTATTGCCAGATATTCTGTTTTTTGTAAATTTACTGTGAGACCCCATGATTCATATGTGTTTTTCAACCTTTTTATCATGAATTCCATATCAAATTTGTCTTGCGCTAAAACCAGTTGATCATCGGCAAATTGTAATGTCAGCAAAAATCTGTTGCCTATTGGGATCCCCATACCTTTGCAGCTTTGTTTCCATTTCGTTAATATAAATTCTACATAAATATTAAATAAAATTGGTGATAGACTGCACCCTTGTTTCAATCCCTTTGAGGTTTTTATAGGATTAGACATTATATTTCCCATTTTAACATAAGCGGAGTTATCTTTATAGATTTGTTTAATAATTTCTATTAGGTTTCTGTCAATATTGTATTTCTCCAATACTTCCCATAATTTGTTCCTCGGAATTGAGTCATAAGCTTTCTCTAAATCTATCATTGTCAAATGGGTTTCTTCTCCAACTGCAGTCCGTTTTTCAATTAACTGTTGTATTGCAAATATATTGTCAACACATGACCTTCCTGGTCTGAATCCATTTTGATCTTCTCCTAATTTGTCTTTAATATCTTTTTGTAACTTTGTTTTAATAACTTCGTAAATATTCTATATAATGTGTTATTTATACTTAGTCCTCTGTAGTTTTTTGCGTCTCTTCTATCGCCCTTCTTGTATATTGGTACAATGTAGCTTATTTTCCATTCATCAGGAATCTTCTGTATTGCAATGCACTTATTAAACAAGTCCCTCAATCTACCTATTAAATTTTTTGGGCCATATTTAATTAACTCATTGGGTATGTTTCCCGGCCCTGGTGCCTTTTTATTCTTTAGGGTTTGAATTTCTAATTCTATATCTATTGTATCAAATTCCAGGGCGTTCATTTCTATAGTTGGATTTTCTGTTGTTTCCATAAACTAATTTCTATTTTCTGACAGTAAAGCTTTGTAATGTTTTTCTGCGTCTGATTTTACTAACAAATTTATCTTGCTGGATCCTTGGTTGGTTTTCAGTGTTTTTAGAAATCTCCATACTTCTGATGATTGTGATCCTCCTATATAACTTCCTATTTCTTGGCATTTGCTTTTCCATAATCTGTTTTTTTTCTTCTATCACTTTCCTTTTAACTTTGGCGTTTGTTCTCTTGTATTCTATCCAATTTTCTGTTGTTTTATTTGCCAACCATTCTAAGTAGCATTTTTTCTTCTTTTTGGTTAATTCTTCAATATCATCATTCCACCAATCTTGTGTATTTTGTTTTTTATTTATTGTGCCTAATGCTTCTTTTGCTGCCGAATGTATTATTTCCTTTAATTGATTATATTCTTCTTCTATGTCTTCCTTGTAATCCAAATAATAATAATAATAATAATAATAATAATAATAATAATAATAATAATAATAATAATAATAATAATAATAATAATAATAATAATAATAATAATAATAATAATAATAATAATAATAATAATAATAATAATAATAATAACGACAACAACAATAATGATAATAATTATTATTATCATTATTATTATTATTCACTGTTAAACTGAATTAATTGTTAACAATATAAACTTGCTTAGCACTAATGTTAAATGGAAAAACTTGTTTCATATCAGCGAATTCCGAAGGAATTTAGTTTTGAGCTCGTACCCATGAAAATATTTTAGAAAAATCTACTTACTAGAGATAACAAATGATGCAGAAAAAGCATACATACATATGCAAGTGAACACACACACGAACCAACACAAACTAACCCACTGAAACACACGCGCAAACATACAAGCGCACGCTCGCACGTACTAACACACGTAAGTCTGTGTGTTAACGCTATAGCTGTCTCGATTTTTTTGCAACCAAAATCGAGATTTTGAATAAGAAAATTTAGATTAATTAGAAGCGAAAATTAAAAATCTCTGAACGTTCGTCATTTTTTTCAACGAAACTCTTACCTGTAAATAGTTACATTTTATAGAGTCGGTGGACAATAGACTATTTTATTTTTATTTATCCATAAATAGTTTTTATTACTTTTTTTATTGAATCTCCAATAATATGAACCCAATTTAACCATCCGGTATGTTAGGGTTTTAGTTACAATACAATTAATTATTTACAGTAATTTAGAGTATGGTTAATTTCTAGAGTTACATAATAACGTAATATGAACAAATAAATTAATTAACAAACCCAAGAAAAAACTAACTCAAAGTCTCTTAAAAATATGATGGATAAAATCACACAGCTTTCTATAGCAACACTTCATACATAAAATATTTTGACAAAGGCAGTTGAAATCTATTATGGCAATAACCCAATTTTTTAATAAATTCATGTCTTTTGGAATCAAATGCAGGACACTCAAGTAACATATGTGAGATAGTCTGGCTGGATTTTTTGCAAATACAGGTATTTGTACCTATTTTAAATCCTTCCAAATAATGTATAAATTTACCGTGTCCAGTCATAAATTTGTGTTAATACAAAATTTGGTTCTACGTATTTGCACTTTATTCGGTCAAAAACAGTTGGGAAAAATAATGTTCTTGGTCAAAGCACCATTAATACTGTTTAACCACTCAGCATTCCAATTTTGAAGAGATACTTTTTTAATACTTCTTTAATATGCGATAGAGGACAGAAGGAGTAAAAGTAATCCATATTTGAATTGGCAGCTGATTTGGCAAGAAAATCTGCACGTTCATTTCCTGTAGTTCAAGTATGTCCTTTAATCCAGCCTAGGCAAATATGTCCAAGATGTTGGTTTAATTTTGTTCTTATGGAGCTTGCAATCGGGTGACTGTTGACTCTGTCATTGATAGCGGAAAGTGCTGCCTGGAGTCACTATAGATACAAGAAGACTTGTTGGTGGTTATAACCCATTCCACAGCTTGCAGTAGAGCTTATTCAAATATGTAATGTGTTTAATGAAAGTCTATATTTTAAACTTATATTACAGTTTATAACCGAAAATGTCTGCTCCATGTGGGGGGACCAATTTATAAACGGATGGACTCCTTCAGTTGGAGAACCAATTTGTAAGCCCGATGTTCTTCTTTAGTTGGGTTCTTAGTTCGATGATCGTATTTGTCTCAGCGCACACTTTCTCAACGAAGAAGCGAGATTCGATTACTTTAGAACTAAAATAAATTACTCTTCAACAACGTTCAATGTATTTAAAAGTTCATCACTCTATCAAGTGAGTCGTCGCACGTATTATGAGCTATGTATTAAACAAAGTGTCACTTTATGATTATTAAAAGAAGACGATGTTTAGTTTTCCAATATTGTATAATTGGAACGAAAAACAAGAAATTTGCTAACGGTTATTATCAATGTTCTTTCGCGGAACTCAATAATGGCGGACCTCGAATTTATAGTCTATTATAAGTTAAAATTGAAACATTCTTATTTTCACTATAATATTTAAAAATTGCCAATACGTTATTCAGCCTATTCCTTATAGCGTTGTGCCCAACCAGTTCATTTACTTACTTACTCACTGGCACTATCGAACCCGTAGGTTCATGGCCGCGCGGACATAAGCTCTCCATACATCCCTATCCTGAGCTAATGCTTTCCAATCATTTCCTGTATAATCTACTTCCCTCAAATCATAGTTAATGTTGTTCTCCCACCTCATTCTTGGTCTACCAACTGGGCGTTTTCCTTCTGGCTTTCCTACAAGAAGTTTCCATGCACGTCTTTCATTCCACATACGCGCAACATGTCCTGCCCATCGCAGTCTACGGGACTTAACTGTTCTTATTAGTTCATTTCGAGAAGTAATTCGTTCACTCGCACTCACTTTTGTGAACCATTCAATTCAACTAGTTCGTTCACAAAATTTAGCGAAGCCCTTCATTCGCCAAGAAAAAAAAAACAAGCATATGGGCTGGAGGGGGAAACACAAAGACACGAGCATGGGGTGACTTGACATTAACCAACCACATGGTAGCTGTGGATTTTAAAAATAAACGGAAATAGTTCTGTAAATTCTATTTTAATTTATTTGAGTATGAAAAATTTGAATATGACTGCTACCATACTTTTGTTTATTTTATAATTATTTATACCTCCTTTTTATTTCTGTTATAACTGTATTATTTGCATAATTGTATTTATATACAGATTTTCAATGTTTACATATTTTTTATTTCAAGTTGTAAATGTTAATAAAGGAACAAAATCGAAAACTCTATAATTTAAAAAAAAATGTGTGGAGTATTTTAAAACTTTTAAGGAAGATATATTTTATTTTATTTATATGTGTATTATTTACACATATTATTTGCATAATAGTTCTTTAAAAAGAAAGAAATATGCAAAATCGTACTACTGGCAATTACTTGACCTTAATCTTTACAACCCCTAAACTAAAAAATATGAAGAAGGTGAATACTGGGTAGGCCAACAAAATTTAGCCTTGTGTGTGCACTTTTACAGAATGACTTCTATATTCGCGACCAAGAAAAAGTAGAAATTTGGGGTTTCCTGGCTGATTTAGGCGATGGTAAAGCAAAGTGTAACTTTTGTTCTAAACAAAATTTCTTTCAGGGGGCGGGATGCTTTTAAACTTGCACGGCATATTCGCTCTAAATGTTTAGCAAGGTAAGATTTTTACTAAATTTTGCAACAGATTTTTGTAAACCTAGTAAAATATGTTGTTTTAAAACTTCCATAAAATGGATTTTGGAAAAGTCGGTTATATGGCGGACACGAATTCTTCTAAGTTCCATAAAATCGCAGTGCGCATGCGCGAGTTGCTGTAATGTTTAATGTAGCCTCCGGTAGATGGCTCTGCAGTCGGGTGTTACCAACTTTAGGAATAACTTCCCAAATGCTAAAAAAAAAATGGACGTAAACTAACTTCCCATTTCCTAACCTAACAAAACAATTTACAGGCGTATTACTTAATAAATTATAAACTAATTTTACGTACACTAACACTAAATATGGGTTGGAATTATTTTCAAATGGTGGCAACGTTGGAACAACATGGGAAAGTAGCAAGGAAGTAATGTATCCACGATCATGTTTAACGTAAATATATAAATATAAAATATTGTAAAGAAAGCTTGAAGATCGCTACAAAATGTTTAAAACAGTACAAAACGTGTTTACAAGTGTTTAGTGCATCAGTGGCATAAGATTGTATGTGTAGAATTGTGACCGGCAAATAACGTACCTCACCCGGATTTTTATTAAATACTTTCGGAATTCCAATAAATAAAATGAAAAGTGATTGTAATTTTAGACTACATTAGATTTGTAGCGTTAGTAATGCCGTAGATCAAAAGGAGTAATCCCCGAGTAATGCTGCGTATGAGTGATGACGTAAGCAAGAGGCGGGAAGGTGCCGTAATGTATATGTACTGAATGAATGAGCGTGTCGAATGTTGAGAGTTTGAAGTACAACTGAATGTTTAAAGCCAGTTCACTCTGTCAAGGTAGTTCGTTCCTCTAAGACACTTCACTCTTCCAAGATAGTTCGTTCTTTGATACCACTTCGTTCATCTAAAACACTCTTCTAAGATAGTTCGTTCTTTGATTCCACTTCGTTCATCTAAGGCACTTCACTCTTCCAAGGTAGTTCGTTCTTCTATGCAACTTCACTCAGGCGAGATAGTTCGTTCCTCTATGGCAGTTCACTCTGGCAAGATAGTTCGTTCCTCTGACACTCACTGCGGTACGAACGATATGGATGACGTAGGAAAGAGACGGGGACATGCAAGGTCTATGGGCGTAGAAATGTAGAGTAATCAACGAATGAGCGAAAGTTGATTTGGAGTGAGACATCTAGAGCTTGAAATAAAAACTAAATTTTAATTTTAAGTAGCAGTAGTGAACTCTGATCTGGCAGTTCACTAAAAGTGAGTAACTTTTTGGCACTTCACAGAAGTGAAGCGTTCTTTTTAAACGACTCACTCTCGAATTACCCATCACTAATTCCTTACACATTAATGCTTTCCTTTATCAACATATGGTGTCATTACTTTCCATCACAGTTGTGCAGCCGACTTTCCTCTTCAACATCCAAAAACAAACAGATACAGTCTGTTTCCAAGAGACTCGTTTCAAATGTCATGTGAGTGGAATATTAAATCTAATTAATAATAATAGAAAGGAGCACTCAGAAGAGTATTAGTTTATAATCATTTGTATTACAGTTTCGCTCTTTGTTTTATTCACTAATTGATCTTGTTCTTATTAAGTCTAATTGGCTCTTAATTGAATTTAAACAGTTTAATTAAATTTGTAACTGTCTATTTATAAATATATTTTTACTTCTTTTAAACCAATGAAAATACACTAATAATCAAATATTTGTAGGATTTAAAATACTTCCAACAAATAAATATACACGGAAATTATTATATGCAAGGAATGTGCATAATCACATCAATTTACATAAAAATGGAAAAACGCACAAATTATTGAAGCAGTATGTAAATGGTCATCTGACTTTATTTCCCCCAAAAATGCGATAAATGACTAAAAATTGAAAATGAAATTGAGGTAAAATTAACCTAAAATCACAATCTTTACAAATAGAAAATATGCGTTAATCATTGTTCAAAAAGAGTAGCCAAATTATCAGCATAAAACGCTAATAAATTGTAAACTAATCTGACGCACACTAACTTGTTCATTTTATCACCTACGAAATAAAATGAGCACAGAATATTATGTGTTACAAGGACACACAAATTTATATAAAAAAGTAATCTGATATCGAAAACGTGTATTATTAAGTTGGCTAACATAAAGCTAGCAGTCACTTTTTCTCCGTTCCAACATTCACAAACTCACTCCTGGAGGCATATACCATAGTCCTATATATATATATATATATATATATATATATATATATATATATATATATATATATATATGTTATATTGCAGATTTTCGCGGATATAAGTATGATTAAGAAGTTTTCTTGGGTTTTCCGCGTCATGGATTCAAGTTCGGCTTCTGGCCACTGATTCCGACATTTCGGCATGATCCCACATGCCATTATCAAGGAATGATAAGTTCGAGTCACAGGTTTAGGTCTTATATAATTAAACACACAGAGGTTTCGCTGTGGTCCGTTTCCTTAGCCGTATGCCATCCAAGCGTCGACCACACTCCATGTTGCCCAACCGTGGTTTTCTTCATATCTTCTTCGTTGTTCTGGGGATGACGGTGGACAGCGAGAGCAGTTTTCCATGTAGGTGGTAATATTTGGGTATCATCTCGGGTGTTCATAGAATGTGGCCTTTTCTCAATCTCTATTGCTTCTCTGTAGATTCTTGATTTTTCACGATCTATTTTAGCCAACATTCTAGATCCTGTGAGGTCGATCTTGTGACCCTTCCGTTTCATATGTTGCACCAGAGTTGAAGTAGGTTTTTGACAATTTATTGCAGCCTCATGTTCTTGTATTCGGCATGAAATTCGTCTGTTGGTACGTCCTACAAATGTTTGTTCGCAAGAGGTGCAAGGAATCTCGTAGATGCCTTGTGATTCTAGTGGTATTTTATCTTTTGCACACCTGAGTAAGTTGGAGATGGTGTTTCCGAGTGAAATATAGTTTCAATCTGATGTTTTTTGTAGTACTCGGCTTATTTTATCCGTAGTTCCTTGCACATACGGTAAGAAGGCAGTGCCTAAGGTCTGCTCTTTCTTCTCCGATGTGCTTGGTGAATTCCTTGCTCGTTTAAACACTCTTTTCACTGCATGTTCGGGATAGCCATTTGCTAGAAGTGCCCGTTTCAGTTGTTTTTCTTCTTCATGAAGATGATCTTGGTCTGTAAGTCGCAGTGATCGGATCACGAGAGTGTTGATTACTGAAGTTATTTGTGCCGGGTGATGGTGTGATGTGGCGTTCAGATATCTATCAGTATGAGTAGGTTTTCGGTATACTGTGTCTTCTTTCAGGTCTTCTTATCACAAGTACATCTAGAAATGGTAGTCGCTGTTCTTGTTCAATGAACAGTTTAGAAAAGCTTTTTGTTAATTTGGCATGAGGTAAAAGCAGGATTAAGTGCTGACAAATTAAGCAGCATCATTTTGGAGTTTCTGAATAAGTTATCTCATAATTAAGAAAAGGAAGTAATCATACACAATGACGGCTGCACGTACCAAAAAAAAAAAAAAAAACAGTATTGTTACCGATCCTGTTTTTTTTCTGTAGCGGTAGCAAAGCAAATCATAATACAAGAGGAACACCTTGAGAAGAGTTACGCCCAGTTGGAACGAGATTCAATGCACTTATGTTATTGAAAGAAGATTAAAGAATTATGAAATATATTCACCCGCATGCTATATTGACATGTTTCGAAACACAGGTCAGAATTCAAATCCATATGAAGTTCATTACCAAGATCACAGGTTTATAAAAAACAATATACGGGCAAGTATTCATACGAATCTATTGGTTTGGAATAAAAACAGGCTACCCTACAGTTAGATATCTAAGATGTTTACGCTATTTAACTACATGTATCATAGAATTATTGCGATGAAGGGCGAGAGCTGCCAAAGCGCAGAACTTGCAAAAGTGTCGTCCTAGATACTCCGCCTCTTTTTATGGACTATTTAACTCATGCCCCAAATGGGATTCAATGACCAATCGCGTTTCAATGAATTTTGATTTACAATCAATCACAGTCGTGTTTCACCTGCAATTTATCAAATAAGTATATCATATTAAAGAAATCTCTTCCTTTTTAACATTCTGAATACGGCAGATAATTATTTTGCAGTAATTGACTCTCTAAGAAATACGGCTACCAGATTGTGTATATAGTGCGTGAATGTAAACAGTTAGTGCTTGCGAAATATAAAAATATTTGTAGCAGTTGATTTGACCACAAAAAAATCACTGTTTGCACTTTCTCAGGTAATAACGATCTAGAAAAATATAATTGACATATTTACATCATAGGACATAATAAATTAATTAATATACAGTTTGATGTTTTTCATTTTTTCTCCACTAGGGTGCATTCTTACAATATTGTGATCCTTTGGCAAAAAATAATATGATCTGGTTGCAGTGATGAACAAGTGAAACATAACAAACGTTTCATTTGTTTTCAAACATCGCCGTTTACATTAAATATATATTTTAAAATAACTATATTTAAATAATGATTTGTGAGTAAACAGCTTAATTTTATTCGTTAAATAATCCTAATAAATGCCACTCTTGATTTATAAATCTTCTAGATAAAGTCACGAGTCACTAAGTGACTCATGAATTTATCGATTATTTGGAAATCACTCGTGACATTACTTATGACTATTTAACTCATGCCCCAAATGGGAGTCAATGACCAATCACATTTCAATGAATTTTGATTTACAATAAATCACAGTCGTTTTTCACCTCGATTTTATTACTTTCATTTGATCGCTTTCATTTTATCAAGTGATTCCCAGATTGTATATACTTATATAGTGCACGAATTTAACCAGATTCTGCTTGCGAGATATAATAGAAAAACATTCGTAGCAATTGATTATACCATAGAAAAAAGAAACCACTCGTTGCACTTTCGTAAACGTATTATTTCCCATGAATTAACGTTGCAGAAAAATATAATTGACATATTTACAACATAGGACATCAGAAATTAGTTAATAATATGTAATGACGTGTTTGATGTTTTCTCCACTAGGGTGTATTCTTACAATATTGCAATCTTTTGACAATAAATAATATGATCTGGTTGCAGTGATGGACAAATAAAGCATAACAAACGTTTCTCATTTGTTTTTAAACATCGCCGTTTACATTAAGTATATACAGATTTTAAAATAACTATATTTAATCTAGCTGGCCCGGCGAACGTCGTATCGCCTTTAAATATTTTTACGTTAATTTTTCCGATGTTTTAATAGTTATCTGCTATTCGGGGCGGAAACAAATCCAACAAATCAAAGATCATAAAATCTGTCCAGCCGTTTTTGAGTTGTAAATAGTGTAACTAATCCGACTTTGTTTCATATATATATATATAGTCCCGGCCACGCGTTGCCGTGGCTAAGGTATACGTTAAATTATGTTGTAGTAAACTAAGTGAGAAATCTAAATCAGAGAGTTTCTGTTTTACACAATTCTGTAGTTCTGGTACGTTAACTACACCCGGTATAAATATGAGTGGTGGTTTATGTGGAAGTGGTTTTGTTGATTGAGATGAATTTATGTTGTCTGCATTCTCAGTATCATCCATAGGTGTATCATAAGGATTATATACATTTATTGATGGAATATTTTGAGGAGGCTTGCTGATTTCATTATACTTTCGTTTTTTTTCTACGAACTTGTTGGCAGTTTGGATTCTCATCATCGTCAAGAAGTCTCTGTATAGTAATATCATCTTGTGATATATTATAGTTATCTTGTTTTTCATTTAATTGAGGCATGGAGATTGTTTCTGTAATATTAGGCATATTTTTATAACTAACAGACTTACTTACAGTTCTGTTATTCCGTTCCTTAGGACCTTCATATGTTTTTAAATTGACATTCTTCTTAAATGTAAGCTTTATGTCACATAGGCCTACACCAATTTGCGGAAATTCACTTGATATCTTATCATTCATGGTCTCTAGAACTGATTCGCCATATCATTCAATGTCCCTTCTTGGTCCAGTTAAATTTAAATTAAGTTGCTGTCTTTCAGCCAGATTACTTAAAACTAATACTTACACACGAAATTAATATTATTATCAATATCTTGTAAATAAAATAAACACAAATACACTTAAATTATGAAATAATCAATATTTGTAATTCAATTGAAATTCGCGGTTGCAACTAAAAGCACAGCCGCCTGGTTAAATAATAAACCAATTACCTTACACGGCCATCTGTTAGAATCGTATAACTCTTTGTTAAATAATAAACAAATAATTTGCAATAAAAATAATGCGACTATAAATTTAGTTATAAACTTCCCTAAGTCTCAAGTTGGATCAAACTGCACACAGTGTGCAATATTTTATTAAAATCGGTTCAGTAGTTTAGGATTCCATCGCGGACAAACAGCGTGACACGTAATTTTTATATATTAAGATAATGATTTGTGAGTAAACAGCTTAATTTTATTCGTTAAATAGTCATAACAAATGCCACTCTTGATTTCCAAATTCTCTAGATAAATTAACTCCTCACTTCGTGAGTCGTGAATTTATCGATGATTTGGATGTTAATTTAGGTCAGCTGATTATTCTGATGAAAAAGGTTTATGTATATAATGAGTAGAGCCCGGATTTTTATGTGAAATGCATGGTTTTTTTACGCATTAAAAAGTATGTGGAAATTATTTACCTGTTAGTGGCCCCTTCACAGACAATTTGATCGGAATTTGATAATGCATAGAAATGCATATTCCGAGGGAAAAACTTATTTTAGATTTTTAATGCAAAAATGCATATTTTATTATAAATGTGGTATTAAATTATATTTTTCCCTTCAGATAATTACTAGTAATTCACAAATTTTTATTTAATTTTTTAATTAATAAGTTCTCAGCAATTAATTGGATATAAGTGTAAGTGTATATTTACATCTGTGTAATTGGACCTTGAGAAATAATATTATGCGATTAATATGTTTATCTGAAGATGGCATCGAGAAAAGGATCCAGTTTATTCATAACCGCTTCTCTAAAAACCTGAATTTATAACACAGTTGGAGGCCAGAAATAATTCTTTGGAGTATTCACTTTCTCTGGTAGATCAACTTTTAAATTGCTTGTCTTCAGAAACTCACGGTTTTGCTAAAATCGCATTTGATAAGCTAGGTGAAGTATTAAATAAAAATCCTGCCTGACTACATAGAATTAGTCAAATTAGCAAAATGCTTTCTGGTGATAATGAAAAAACTGTAACCGAAGAGGATTTCACCGAAGAACTGTGGTGTTTTTCACATACAACTGTGACATTATATGATGTAGAAAATACATTTTCATTGTCTAAAACTTAGTTAACCGACAAGAAAGGAGCTTCACATAAGAAAACCTCATCAAAACCTTTCTTATCTACTGTAACAACCAGGAATAAGGTAAGATTACACACAAAGCAAATGATTTACTTGATTTTATTATAATCTGTTTTTATATATTTAGGGTGCATATTTTCTATATTTTATGCATATTTAGTACTCTATTGTAAATACAAATCCGGACTCTAATAATGAATTATAACATATAATAATTTTGAAAGTTTCGTGTTACATTACCAGAAGTTAATCGCTTGTTAATATTCCCATAATTAGTAACAACTAACTTGTAAAATTAAAAATATAACATGTTGCTTTTATAATAATATTAATCACAGAATAGATGAAACATTAAAATTTTCAAATTATTTTATGATACACATGATCAACTATTGCCTTCATTTAAAAAAAAAATGTTAAATCAGAGTAGGCGTGTTGTCACTGAGATCCTTTATGATAAGGCTAAAGGTCTAATTACGGCAAAATACAATAAGCAATCCTTGTATGACACTATATACAAAACCTTGTATCTCCCATTATCTTAACAATGACTTATTGACCAAATCTCATAAAACCCTCTTCCATTATGTTAAATGGATTTTTGTATTCATTTAGGCCCCAATTGTGTTTTTTTGTGTGCATAGAAATATTCCTTTTCATTTTCTTTTTGTTCTGACAAGAAATTGAAGTTCTATGATCTTTTTTTTTTTCACTGAAAATTTTAATTTTTTGTAGTTACGAGGTCTTGGACTAACAGCGACAAATATATACATATATATATATATATATATATATATATATATATAGTCCATCGCTGTGCACTCGAGGTAGCGTGCTGCCTTGTCACGCAGCGGGCCCGGGTTCAATTCCCGGTCGGGACAGGATCCTGGGTGAGATTTTTTGGGGTTTTTCCTCACCTGTAAGACAAATGTAGGAAGCTTTAGGGCCCAACGGACCCCGAAAATCATCCGGTCATCATCATCATCCTTCACCGATGTGGAAAGCAACGGGAAGCTACCACACCTATAATTCCCTAGTAAAGCTGCAAAGCATAGCATGAAAATGCTATGATTGCAGTGAAAGGCCTGCCCTCGGGCAGAATTACTATGGATGGATATAGTGTACATGTGAGTAGTACAAAAATGAAACACTTATTAGCTAACATACGGACCAAAGTTAAACTGAGGGAACAAATATAATTTACATAGTTAATTGAAATATTGAATAAATATTGAAAGGGATAAAAATACTTTGCATGCATACACAGATTGAATAAACAGAACAGTATGTTTTAATTAACCAAAAACAATAAGTTATATCTTAAAAACAGAATAATTAACTATTTACTTTGTATCTAATTTTTGCTGGAAGAAACGAGAGTTTCCCAAATTCCTGGTTTAGTATCCTACCAGTTTTAAAACAACATAGGGAAGGTTGTAGCGGAGCAGGTGATGAATGGGTGCAGTATCTTTAAACATCCATCTCATGGCCGAGCCATTTCCTCCCATCTAATATATTATTTGTTTCAACTACAGGGGCGGAGTCGTGATTGATACCAACTTTATTATCTTGAAAAGACTCTTACCTTACTTAGGCATTCGCAAATACATTTTATAAATGGATGAACATACATTTTACCAGATGTCAATATTTTTTTAAACTTATAATTTTGCAGTTAATTTACTGTACAGCCTATGAAAGAATTGATGGCGCACGGATAATTTGTAAGTCCCAGAACGAAGCCATTGCGCATGATCAGAGGTCATCTACTTGGTTTTCAAGTACACAACTGTTTGAGAGACTAAAATCCGTTCTACTTCGTTGTATGTCGTGCAAGGGAAAATAATTTCGCGTAAATAAGCACTGCGGCAAATGCTGTAAATAAACCAAAGAAAACAAATAAAATGAAATATAAGTATAACAAACAACATTAATTGAAATAAGGACTAGAAAGAAAAAATAAAAAAAGAATGACAGCGGAATCGAACACGCGACGTCATGCGTGGGAAAATGCACCTTCCCTCAACTAGACCACACAACCTTCCCTGCTAGAAACAATCTGTATGAAGCGACGCAATACTCCAGAACTTACTTGAACATTGAAATTAGATATTAACTTGACTTAGTTTAAGTTAATCAGAAGCGTTTTGCATTCGTTGGGGAAACAATCTTGTTATGGCTTGTGTTTTATAAACAAAGTAATGAGATATTACAATCGTTATTCACTTTATATATGTGATCTGTTTGCTTTCCTATATATATCCATCCATCGTAGTAATTCTGCCCGAGGACAGGCCTTTCACTGCAATCATAGGATTATCATCCTATACTTTGCAGCTTTACTAGGGAATTATAGGTGTGGTAGCTTCCCGTTGCTTTCCACACCGGTGAAGGATGGTGATGATAATGATAAGGATGATGATGATGGCCGGATGATTTTCGGGGACCTGACATTTGTCTTACAGGTGAGGAAAAACCCGCTGCGTGACAAGGCAGCACGCTACCTCGAGACCACTGCGGTGGATATATATATATATATATATATATAAAATGAAGCCTTGCAATGTATAGGATTACGAAATTTAACAACGTTATTAAAGAATAAATTCTTCCCGACCTGATTGAACCTTGGCTCGCGTCGTCAAAACAAGCATCTTACCGACTGCTCCACTGAAGCGAATGGTATTAATGCTGCATGAAGAAAGACTTACGCCGTCCGATTTGAACTCAAAGGAGATAGAACACGGAATAACTTCCTACTGGTGTGAATCGCTCTTCGAAACTTTTAACTTTCCATCATCAAGAGTTGCGCCATTAATTTTTTTCAAAGGCTGTACATTATTTGTTTCATACATATTTCATTATAAACAAACTTTTTCAAATTACAAAAGTGTATTTTTAACAATACAATTTTCATTTAATCCATATAATCCATGACAATATAACATTGCTGGAAGATCTGATTGCATGAAGACAGATGTTCAGGTTTAAATCAAAATGTCAAAAGCGAAAATTACAAAAAGGAAATAAATCATCTAAAGAAATAGATTTCTTAAAGAGTTCTAAATATGGTATCGTTGAATGGTAACACTAAAACACGGCCCCACATACTCGACAGAATGACGATCTCAAGTCTTAACTTCCGGCAGCTTTCTGTCAATACAGGAGACACGATCTTTCTTTCCAGGACAACATGAATCCGCGATGTTCACTGAGAACTCTATGAAATCATATTTGTCAAGAAGTGCATGAGGTTTAGCGAGTATCTCAGATCGCGACATATCCGGAACGAGTAGAACGTCACTGATAGAGTGTCTAATTTGGGACAGATTAAACAGACCAAAAGCACCCACAAATAATGCTATCCAAACTAAAAACTATAAAAAATTAGAACAAAAAAAAAGACTGACTCTTTTCTTACTATATAATATTATAACTTAAAATTGTCCACAAAGTAATGAGTAAATTGGATAGAATATTATTTGACTGATTTATATAGACTTAATAGGATCTGCAAATAATATTGATTCATAAAATTAAATCAGCAACAGTAAAATTTGTTTCAAAATAGTCGAATACCTTGATAATCTGTGATAGTTATTTACAAGGATTGAAGACGAGGCTTTACAAATGAGTTAACATGTTTTCGGGCGAGCGATGCTGAATTTTAAAACACTTGCAATTGAATATTTGAATAGCCGCCCAGAATAAGGCTGTAAATCAATTTTTTTTCAAATTTTTATTTTATGTGTAAAATAAAGTTAATGCCAAGTGAGAACTTTTTCCTGTTAAAATAAACTTTGGTAAAAATGTGTGTTACAACCGTGTTCTGGACGGATATTTGCAATGGAGTACTTAATTCTATTTTATATTATGTCGAATTTTATTATTTAGATAATTAAACATCAACATGTGTACTCTATGCATCCAACATATAAAAATACACTCCTACAATATACTCAGAATGAGTCTATTGTAATTATGATAAAAAGTTAAAATGGGAATAACAGTAGAATGAGTCTATTGTAATTATGATAAAAAGTTAAAATGGGAATAACAGTAGCCCTAATACATCCAAAACAAGTGGCAACAAAGTATTATTAATTGTATAAACTCACTAGTTAAAAAGATAAATACCAATTAGATAGTATAACTGTCACAGGATAGATGATCGAGGCAAGAGGTACTATACTAGGATTATTAGCTAAATTGTGGAATTTCTTAGATTTTGACAGTGTGTATCTATCTAAAATTGCCATCGCTGCCATTATAGGATCAATTTTAATTTTAAGAAATCATCTTTACAAAATGTTTACTTTATAGAATATACTTCAATTACAATTTCAAAGTTTTAATGTATTTACAAAATGTATTTCATCAATTTAGAAAATTAATTGTCTGTACCACTTTGTCCTTGTGGCAATCCTCTAATGGGAAAGTTTTATATAATATAACATATATTTAACTATCGCAATATTATTTTCAACAATGAAATATAGGCTATTGATTGATATAAACTGATTAAATCAATACTACTAATTGACAACTTTAAATGACAATTTTGTCATATGTAGGCCAGTGTGTGTGTGTACTTGCCTTATTTTATTCTCCACTCGTACTAAACAAGGCGATTATGATGTGATGTGGGTGGTTATAATGGTGTTGGGGCTAGATCGTTTAAATCGTTCCCTGGCATTGCTCTTATAGATAAAAAAAAGTGTCGCTCTGACAACTTATTCCGGCCGCGGATAAACTTGAGCCTGTTAGGTCCAAAGTAATGACATTCTTATAATAGAATTGTGGACCAAGTGTATCATAACTGTTAAAATACTTTCTTTAAAGTGAAATAATTTACTTTCAGCTACCAGTATCCTTACAATGAAATAATTACTGATGATATCAGCTTATTATTTATGCCTTGACCTATATAATTTATATTGAATGCCTATGCTATAATGTTCCATCTTTCGGCAATTTTATATTGTAAAGTGGGGGAATTCCGATAATGGGGGTAATTTCGATCACGATTTTATTCAGATACCACTATTATAATTGCGTTTTGTATATTGATACCATATTTCACGAAGTGTTTTAAGCATTGTGTGTAATGTGTGTGCTAGTTGAGCAGCATCTTAGAGATGTGGTGGATTTTTTGTGTTTCGAATACTTTCCTTGTAAGTAAGCTAACCTGATTTATGCCAGGTAAGTTAGGTATTCATCAATTAATTGTATTAATTTTTCAGATTGTGATAACAGAGTGAATATTAAAGTGAAATAATTACTTACAGTTTCAATATATATCTCCAATACGAAATTGTACCAAATTATTTCCAATATAGCACACTGGGGTAACTCCGATCAATACTAATCGGAATTGCCTGTGTTTTAAAAGTGACTCAACATTATTAGAATATATTTTATTTTTGTTATTAATGTTTAAACAGTGCAATAAAGCACCTGAAGAAAGGTGCCTGTTGTGATGTGGGCCAGGACATTAAATTGTGGTACAGGTCTACGTCATGTTCAGAAGGTTCATGCAGAATACTGCGAGTATGGCACAGTAAAAAATTACGTGTGTGATTTTTTTAAGCTTTCAAAACGGTTGTTGGAATTATCCAAGTGTCGGGAAACTGATCAAACCCAGGTACTGAATACAATATTTTTCTCAGGTTAGTTGTTAGTATATTTGTAATTTTATCCATACCTAAATGAGTAATAGAACAGTAAAAACTTATCTTTTTTTAATTCGTTTTTAATATTAATATTACAGTTATTCAACTAATTGCTAAAGTGATCCCACTTCATCTTAAGACTATAAAATACTGAAATTAGACATGAAATAAATTAGAATTAGAATTAGCCCATAATCATCCCATTTCGGGCAAGGGCCTCCTGCGACTGCAGGGTGGCTTACGTTATATCCCCGGGTTAGCCAATCCCTTGGGACTATGAAATAAATACCGAGACCTAAAGCAACTATTCAAAAACGATCTAAAAGGTCTTTACTATTTTTGTTTTCTAATAAAACTAAACTAGATAGAGGCAGATAATAGATCTAATCCTATCCAGTACAAAGGTGACATGTTGTCAGCATGTCAGATATCCTAGTCGTAATAGCTTATTTTCCCAATCTGAGTCGCTACTTATCGTAGCTACTGAAATTAATTATCATAGGTGGGCATCACTCTCGAATACTGACTATAGAGAGATAATTCGAAAGTACATTTTTTCAAATTTTATTTTATTGTACATATCCTATCTCTAAAAAGATAATGTATGATAGTAAAAAAAATAATCTATTATGGAAATCCCAATTTGAAATCACGACAATACCAATCTGATTGGGATTCTTTTTTCGAAATTGTGATCTGTCCTCAAAGGAAACTCTGTATTAGGATATTATTTAACAATTAAAATGTATTCTATAGATATTTAAATTTAATATCAACTTCATTTGAAGAATATATTATGAATGAAGACAATAATAGGTCTATTAATTGGAAATTGGTTCGGACTGGAAGTAAACATCAATAAAGCTAAATATATGTTCACAAATAGAAATGCATTATGTAATGGAAATGAGAGAAATGACAAATTAGGAAAATTTTGAAGAAGGAACTGTAATTAAAAATAGGAATGAGATGCACAAAGAAATTAAACATATGCTCAATTCTGCTATTCTGCGTTACAGGGACTTTTGTTGACCCAATTCTCTCGATAAACGTTAAAATGAAAATATAATAAACTTATTGTCCCAATTATAACTGCTCAAAACAATTAGAGGAACACTTGTAATAAATTGAATAAGTAATTGTTTTTTGAAGCTGTGATGCTGAAAGTTGGACAATATGTAAATTGAATTATTAATTTTATCATTGGATACAAATTTTAAAGATCCATGGCCTAAATACAGAGAAATTACTTCAAATAACAAATATAGAGAATTGTTTTATTTTGGAAGGCACTGGCCACTTCTAATTGGTAAGCTTCCTGATGTTGCTATAGTGACGAATGTTGATTATTGCCTTGTTTATTGAAGTCTCTGACAAAATGAGGCATTTAAATGAGTTTGAAGTGTATCATGCTCTACATCTTTTACGACAAGGTCAATCTCTGCGTCAAGTGGCTAGAGAGCTTGGGGTTTCTCCTTCCGTGGTGTCCAGGTTACGCAACAGGCACAGAGAGACAGGTCAGTATTGTAGAAGACTTGGCCAGGGCCGTAAATTTAAAACAAGCCCCCAGGATGACAGATACGTTATTCTTTCTGCTCTTCGACAGCGTACAGAAACTGCAAAAGACCTGCAGAATGACCTTCATATGGCTTCCGGAATCCGGGTTTCAGACCAAACCATAAGGAACAGATTAAGGAAAGAGAATATTCGTCCAAAAAGGCCCGTTAGAAAACCACGCTTAACAAATGGGCATAAGGCAGTAAGACGTACGTATGCTGAAAACCATGGTGATTGGAACCTGAACCAGTGGGAGTCTGTGCTCTTCTCGGACGAATACAGGTATCGTCTTACACGTTGTGATGATCGATTGAGGGTGTGGGGACGGCCAGGAGAAAGATTTTCTACAGTGGCTGTACAGGAAATTGATAGATTCGGAGGAGGTTCCATAATGGTGTGGGCCGGAGTTATGTACAACAATCGTACGGACCTTGTACTTGTTCCCCAGCGACTGAATGCTGTCCGGTATATCGAGCACGTTCTGGAAGAGCATGTAGTACCTGCTGCCATTGGAGTAGGCCCTGGATTTCTGTTTATGCAGGATAATGCCAGGGCACATTCTGCGGCTGTCACCAGGGATTTCCTGAGGAGGAATGAAATTGAGGTAATGGAGTGGCCAGCGGTCAGCCCAGACCTCAACCCTATTGAACACTTGTGGGATCTTCTAGACAGGAAGGTCAGGAACCGACATCAAGCTCCACAAACTCTGCAGCAACTTGGAGATGCTCTGAAGGAGGAATGGGAGAATATCCCGCAAGAGGAAATCCAGAATCTTTATTGGGAGCATGCCACGAAGGTGCCAAACTGTCATCGAATGTCGTGGAGGCCATACACGATTCTAACTCTATATAACGAGTGTTTAACTTTGAAAAATAACCACAAGATTCAATTGCTTACATAGCGGAATTATTTGAAAAGTTAATTGTCAGCGTTATTAATTTGTTTTTACTGACATGAGCAATAAATAAATAAATAAATAACCACAAATAATGTACTTTATTAATTTCATGTTTGTACCTTTATCCAATGAAAAAATATTTGCATATTTCATAGTGTTCCTTTAATTGTTTTGAGCAGTGTATTATGGGGATGAAAAACATTGGCCAGTACTTTAAGGGAAGATAAATTATTACGAGTATTTGAGAATAAGGTTCTTAAAAAACAATTTTTGAACCAAAAAGAGATGAACACACAGGCGAATGGAGAAACTACATAACAGTGAGCTACATGATCTTTATAGTAAGCCAGATATAATAAGAAGAGTTAAGTCTCGTAGACTGCGATGGGCAGGACATGTGGCACGAATGGGAAATGAAAGAGGTGCATGAAAACTTCTTGTAGGAAAACCAGAGGGAGAACGCCCAGTTGGTAGACCAAGAATGATGTGGGAGAATAACATTAACTATGATTTGAGAGAATTAGATTATACAGGAAATGATTGGAAAACATTAGGTTTTAGGACAGGAATATATGGAGAGCTTATGTCCGCGCGGCCATGAACCTAGGAGTTTGATAGTGCAAGTGAGTTAGTTAGTTATAGATTAAATGAATGAATAAATACATTCTAATTTAAATGAAGTGAGAAAATTTAGCTTTGTAAAAATTTGCTTTGAGCAAACTCAAGTATCCAGATGACCGTAGGAAAAAAATATATATATTCGGTTGGACTAGAGATCAATATGAAATTATTTCCTAGAGAGACCAGCAAATAATCACAACTTATGGATCGAGTATTTCGACCTATGACCTTTCATCATGTCATTATTTCCATTCTCATGCCTGAATGTATCCTCACATGCAGCTGGATTTGCTACTCCTTATATACTGACAGATGTTGAAACAATAATGTCGTATAGAAAATTTTGTAAAATAAATGTTTCAACATTTCGAACAGAGATAAGACACATCACAACAAGCGAAAAAAAAGTTCTATGAACACGGGTCCTAAATTAACACCAGAACATATCAGAATTGAATACTCTCCCAGTCATAAAACTGAGATTCGACTACTGCATGTCTCCAAATTTTATAAGTTTATGTGTGCACTTTTAGTTTTAGATACATTTGAAATTCACAATGGGTTAGGATAAGGAGATGCACCATCTCCTCTACTATTCAACTTTGTGTTAGAGCACGCCATCAGATCTATAGAGGATAAAGAATGCATACAACTGATTGACATCAATATTCTATTGGTATATACTGATGATGTAGGCCTATTATTAAGTGATATCGAGGAGATACTAAGGGCCAACACAGACATTATATTGAGAAACACTAAGCAATTGGGGTTATAATATTATCAATAAAAGGTTAAATATAAAATTCATACCCGAGATCTCAATCGTCAACTACATAAAATTTCATTAAACAACTGAGACGCACTATTGGCCCATTGCTCAAATTACCACCTTTGAATTTCGCAGGCACCAGCAGGATTCCTTATAAGTCAATAGGAATTCGGGTCGTGTGCAACCGGCAAGCGGCATCTCCAGAAGTGCTCTCTGGAGAAATAATTTTCCAGATACATCGATTCTAGAATAATCTGGCTATCTGAATCTCGAGGCTTGCACTTGAGAAAAGTTCAGACAGCCTTCCATGGTTCTGTGCATCGAATGTAAAAAGATATGCGAGTCAGTCGGACCGGTCACTTATGTTCTGGTGGTAAGCAAGGTAAGGGGAAGAGCGAGAACAAGTAAATGTGTCAAGTGAGCGAGCGTGAAGAACTGAATTATCAAGTAACTCTTTTAGAAGAAAATTGTATGTATAAAATTAAATAGTGAGAAAGGAATAAAGTGAATTTGGAAATTTTGTGTAAACATCTGTGAGGTTAATTTAAAGAAATTTCATCTGAAACCTATGCGATCGATATCAACTTCAATACTTTGTAGGCCTTTCGGAACATGTTCTATCTTCAGCTTTTTAAATGTTAGAAACTGTTGTCAGTTAAGATTTTATATACATATAAAATATTTGTATATGGATAAAAATCTTAACAGACAAGAGTTAGTACCAATTGAAAATCTGAAGATGGAACATGTTCCGAAAGGCCTATAAGGAATTTATTTATTTTTATTTAGTTCAAGTCGATTGAGACTTCAAGTACGAGTTTTAATATTTTTAACCTTTACAAAGTGACCTAAACGGTGTTTCGTAATGAATTTTAAAATATTAATAAATCTACATACACAGAGTGTTTGAAAAAGGATGGCGCAAACTTAAATGGTTGAAAGTACACGATAATAGAAGCAGCATTGTCCCAGTAAACATGGGTCCGCAAACGAGCCGTTTGCGAGATAATTACGAATGTATGGTTACAAGCCGCCACTGATGTCATTGTTTGTAACATCGTACGGTTTACTCCTTGCGCACTTGAAGCCGTCCTATATGTTCTTTGTTTACAAAACTGAATATTGCCGAGAGGTGGAGTTGTAATCAAACCATACACGCAGAACGTACAGGACGAATACAGTACACCATAGTGGGTTATCTCTGCAGTACACAGTCTCGAAAGGTATCAGTCTCGTCTGAGGAGTGCCACTTGTGCTGTGTTGTAGTTACAATGGAACCTTACAGTAACGAAGAGTATGCGGATATGAATTTCATGTACGGTAGGGCTAATGGCAATGCACGGGAGGCTGCATGCTTGTACCAAGAAACATATCCTGATCGAAGACACCCCGAAAGTCGTACATTTACAAGGGTCCATCAGCGCCTGAGAGAAAATGGGGGTTTTGCACATGGCAGAGCAGTAGGTAGGCTTGCTCGCATTACGCCTGAGGCTGCGCAATTTACTGTACCCTTACCACCTCCAACGAGTTCAATGTCTCAATGATGCGGACTTTGTTCTTAGAGTGATGTTTTGTCAGTGGATGAAACAACAGACTGTAGTCAATCCTCGTTTCGCATGTAACATTTTATTTACAGACGAAGCAGGATTCACACGCGATGGTGTTTTTAATTATCATAATACATATTTTTTGTGTGAAATAAACCCACATGCTGTTCATGAGTAACCACATCAGCGCCGTTTCTCACTGAATGTGTGGTTAGGGGTACTATGTGATCATCTAATTGGGCCACACATTCTTCCACGAAAACTTAATGGACGGAGGTACCTTAGGTTTCTGCGCGTCATCTTCCAGGATTGCTTGAGGATGTTCCCCTTCAGCAACGTCGAAGTTTGTGGTACATCATGATGGAGCTCCGGCACATTTTGCTGCTGCTGTGAGACGACCTCTAACGCGCAGATACGGCCAAAGATGGATAGGTCGAGGCGGATCTGAACCTTGGCCTCCAAGATCATCTGATCTAAATCCTTTGGATTTTTGTGTCTGGGGTCACCTCAAAAGCGAAGTGTACAGCACACCCGTTAACACGTTTGAAGAACTGGAGCAGAGAATTTAGAAATGATCTAGGGGTTTTCTAAAGAATTCGACATTCATTGCAGAGACGAGCACAGTATTGCATCTAGATGCAAGGAAGACACATCGAACACCTCCTCTAACAGGTAACCCATAAGTGAAGTGAACTGTGAACAAAATGAGATGAAAAATTAATAGTACGGTCTAAATTCAAATTAATTTGTACTAACTAGGACGATATTTACAATGAAGTCAGTGGCGGCTTGTAACCATGCATTAGTAATTATCTCGCAAACGGCTCGTTTGCGGACCCATGTTTACTGGGACATTGTTGCTTCTATTATCGTGTACTTTCAACCATGTAAGTTTGCGCCATCCTTTTTTATATACCCTGCATATATGGCCACATCTAGAAGTAAAATGGGTATAATACAAATGGACAGTTAGTAACAATTGAAGGGTGTTTAAAGAAATATATTATAAGAGATGAATTAAAATATCTTGTTGTTGTCAGATTATTACAAACAGGAAGGAGGAGCAGAAAGAAATAAAATGTACGCTCAATTCTGGAAACGCATGCTATTATGCAATAGAGAACCCCAATCATCCCAACTTCTCTCAAAAAACGCTAAAACAAAAATACATAGAGAATCTCCCAACGGCTGCAAAATACCAATAAATCCAACTTTATTAGGCGCATGCAGCTGCTGAGTCCTAACTCCGCGTCACGCGTCAGAGCAACCTTATTTCACTTGGTTCGCGCATAACCATGAAAATAGAGAAAATAAGTTACGTATCTTATGACAGGAGATGTTGAAAATGCCATCTTCCTACTTCCACACATTTTCGGCACCTTCCTAGGAAACCCTCATTCACACGCATTAGTTGCTGTTATGTTATTGAGTTTATTTCTGCCCTTGATATAATCTTTCAGATCGTCTAATGTGTGGGGTTTTCTTGCATACACTTTATTTTTTAACTAACCCCACAAATTAAAATCGCAAACAGATAAATCTGGAGACCGTGATGGCCACAAGCCCGCTTTAATAACCCAATCTTCAAAAAGTTCACTAATTAATTTTAACGAGTCTTCAGCTGTACGTGAAGAGTATTGCTGGAAATATCCATTTCGACAGTCAACATCAGTCAGTTCTTCAGAAAATGGTTTCAGTGTGTCATCTCTTTATCTCTGTGCATTAATTGTGTTATTTAAAAAAATGTCCTATATTTCTGTAACCATTCACTGCACACCATACTCCTATGTTTGCGATGGGTTTTTTTTTATGGTTTCAAACGTAAAAAAGATTCGTAGCTCGCCATGCTGACGATTTCGAAACACCGGCTTTTTGTGCAAGTCGTCTTAGGAATTTTGTTGGTGTATGTTCTAATCTTTCTCCTATTTCGTCTAATTTTTCCTCAGTAAGCACACGATTTGTTACCTTTGGTTTCTTATCGAGCACAGAATCCTTTTCTCTAAATTTGTTTATAAGTCGTCGAACGATATCTCCATTTGGAGGATTTACATTTGGAAATTGTGTTCGAAATCGTCTAACAACTTCTCTGCAAGACAATGTTTTCACATAATTATCGTACATAAATACCCTATGCTGTGCTGTAAACACAGATCGAGGCATAATAACTACGAACTAAGACCACTAATATGAGAATACATAACGCGTGTTCCACCTTACAAGCATGAAACTCAACAGCCTCGCCGGGCGGTTAAGTTTGAATATTTCGGCGGCGACGCGAGATTGTGACTCACAGTGAGCCGTGAGAGTTGCTATGCTGCGCGACACTACGCGAGGTCTCAGCGGCCGCATGCGCTTCTCCCGCTAGCCCGGCCGTAGGTCAGGAGATCCTCTCTGTATATAAAACTGTTAATATAAAATTATAGAATATTCACCTGAAAGGTCCGTCTCCTCAACTTAATTAATCATTTAACTGTAGCGCTTTCGGGACTTGTCCCATCATCGGCAGGATTCAAAACTGGTGTTTCACTGAAGATCTGGTAGAGGGGGTTGCATGTATTGGGTTCGTTTTCGTTTATCAGGCTGTCGTTGTGAGCTGCTTTCATGATTTCCATCTCTTCGAGTACGTTTATCTTCGCTGGTTTATTTTCTCTGTGCATTACTGTTAGGGTGTTTTCAATATTTAACATGCGATGTCCTTCATGGATAACGTGTTTTGCATAGCTTGATTTCCCTTCCGCGTGAATGAAGTCTCGAAAATGTTCTTTGAATCTGATGTTAAAACTCCTGTTTGTCCTTCCTATATACAATTTGTTGCAGTCCTTACATGTCAGTTTATAAACTCCTTTGCTGTTGAAAATGTTATTTTCTTGAATGCTATTGTTTATTATGTTGTTTAATTTGTTATTGGTTCTGTATGCTATTTTTACGTTTTTATCGGATTTCTTTAGTGCATTGGCTAATTTTGTCGTTTCTTTTCCTGTGTATGTAAGTGTTATCCATGTTTTCTTGTTGTTGTCAGATTCTTTTTCTAGTTTAGTTATGTTGGTTATGTTGTTCTTCCTTTTTTGTTTATTTACGAGCTTATCTATGAATTCTTCGTTATAGCCATTGGTTTTTGCCATATACTACTTAATGTAGTTGAGTTCTTGGATATAATTGTCTTTGCTTAATGGGAGTTTCAACATTCTACTGACTAAGCTATTAAATGTACTAATTTTCTGTTGAAAAGGGTGTGTAGAATTTTTGTTTATGGCCAGAGCATTGTTTGTGGGTTTCCGGTAGATACCGATTTCTAGTTTATTGTTGTGTAGATTTTTGGTTATAGACAAATCTAAGTAGTTTATGCTGTTATTAACTTCTATTTCTTCGGTGAAAGTGATTTTTTCATGCATGTTGTTTAAGTCTTGTAGTATTTATTTTTCTTTTCTGTTTTCATTTTCATATATTACTAGTACATCATCGACATATCGTGTTATTAGTTTTATGTTGAATTTGTGTATTAGTTCCTCAAAATGTTAATTTTCCAGTACTTGTAGGAAGATTTCTGCCATTATTCCAGATGTAGGACTCCCCATCGGGGTCCCGTCTTCTTGAATAAATAGTTCATTGTTAAATTGGAAGTAATTTTGCTTTATTGTTGTTGTCATTAGTTTGTTTAACTGATTGATATAGTTATCTTCAAGTTTACTGTCTATTAGTTTTTGTTTTATTATGTTTGCTGTTTCGTTTATCGGGATATTAGTGTAGAAGTTTTTTATGTCGAATGACGTCATTTTAGTATTCCTATTGATTTCTAAATGCTGTAGTTTGTCTGCTAGTTCAAATGAGTTCTTAATTGTGTAACGATTTTCAAGTTTGACATCATTTTTCATTTTCTGAGCGAATAAACCTCAACGGAACACATCATGAATCTTATAAAAGTTGTTATTCTTACACACACACACGCACACGCACACGCGCACGCACACACACACACACACACACACACACACATATATATATATATATGGATGCGAAACATGCATTCTTACTTTAAAGGTGGATATAATATTATGAGTATTGAAGAATAAGTTTTTACGAAAATTTTTAGACCAAACAGTGATTGACAGTCAGGTGAATAGAGACGCAGCTCAAAACAAAGCGACCCTCGGGAATGTCTTACGCAACATATAACATTAAGAGGGATTGTACTTACTAAACTTTTCAGTCTCTCAGCTGGTGTGATAGTTCCGAGTCTGATGGAAAATACTCAGCAGAATAAATCTGAAATAAAATACACTAATGTGTGACATATGACTGTCCTTTAATTTGTGGGCGTGTTTGTTACTGTGGCGGTTGGCTTTCCCCTCGCTTACCTCATAACTAGAGTCCAGATGTTAGACACTAAAAAAAATTCAAAATAGGTAGGCAAAAAGGCACTAAAATCATTAATATAGGCCTTATAAAATTCAAAATAGGCTCTTAAAAATAGACTACAACATACATTTTTTACAGCCTTACGTAAAGAATATAAACTTATGCTATAAATAGCAACTGAAGATATCACATATGATTTTGGAACTTGTTTTGCCTTTTTACAAAGAGAATATTTATGATTTGCAGTGTGTACGTGCTGCGAAACATGGCACTTCTTCGCGCAATCCACGGAAATTTTACACACTTTGCAAAACAATACTGAACCGTCACTTGAGAACATTTCCGCACCAAATTGTTTCATCAAATTTGTCAGTTTGTCTTACTGTTTACTGTTGTCCTTTCTTATGGCATAGAGAAACAACTCTTCTAAAGGTGTACAAAAAGCCATATACACTTATCGCACCACTTTGTCTTTGAAACACCTGTCTGTGAACTAGGACTACAGACTGAATTCAGTGTCACCAACATCAAAAATAATATTGCCAGTCACTTAAAGGTTCTATGCAATGATATGTGTCATGAACTTTGTCCATTTAAATTAATTTAACTGAAATACGAAGCTAATTCCATGGAAAACAACTCTAGAGTCGTCGATATGAACTTATATGAAGTCACTTTTACAATATCTATAATAAATAACTGTAGGCATTTTCCTTAACATCCGGTCTCTACTCATACCTAACTAACTCAATTACACTTTCGAACCCGGAACTAACTCAGTTACACTTTCGAACCCGGACATAAGCTAATGTTTTCCAATCATTCCCTGTATAATCTATTTCCCTCAAATCATGGCTAATGCCATTCTCCCACCTCATTCTTGGCCTAACAACTGGATGTTTTCCTTCTGGTTTTCCTACAAGATGCTTCCATGCACGTCTTTCATTCTCCATTCTTGCCACATGTCTTGCCCATCGCAGTCTACGAGAGTTAACTGTTCTCATTATATCTGGATTCCTACAAAGATCTTGTAGTTCACTGTTATGTAGTATTCTTTATTCACCTGGCTGTCCATATCTCTTTGGTCCAAAATTTTTCTTAAGAACTTTATTGTCAAATCTCCTTTCCTCCCTTGAAGTAAGAGTTCATGTTTCGCACCCATATAATATAACTGGTAGAATAACAGTTTTATATATTTTCAGCTTAACGTTTTTTGAAAGGAGTTGGGACATAAAAAGTCTCTGCAATGCATAATAGCACGCATTTCCAGAATTGAGCCTGTGTTTAATTTCTTTGTGCATCTCATTCCTATTTGTGATTATTGTTCCTAGGTATTTGAATTCAGCCACTTCCTCAAAATTTCCCTCATTCGTCATTAGCTGTCCATTTCCATTATATAATATATTTCTACGTGTGAACATATATTTAGTTGTATTAATATTTACTTCCAGTCCTAATTTCTTAGTGTTACTCAATAGTGTGTGCGTGTTGTCCTTAAGTATCTCCTCGCTCTCGGCCAGTAGTACTACATCGTCAGCATAAACTAACATCTTATTAATACCATTGAGTTGTAGGCCTTCCTCATTCTCTAAAGATTTAATGGCATGCTCTAGTACAAAATTAAATAGTAGAGGGGATAGTGCATCTCCCTGCTTCAACCTATTGTGGACTTCAAAAGTATCCGAAAACTGTTTGCCTACACGCACCCTACTCTTTGTGCCATTTAGACACATTCGTATAAGTCTAACTAACTTTTTAGGAACTCCGAACTACAGCAGGATACTATATAACTTCTCCCTCTTAATTGAATCATATGCTTTTTTGAAGTCTACGTATAGTTTATGTACAGTACCATTATATTTCCATTTATTTTCTAATATCTGTCTTATACTAAAAATATGATCTGTCGTAGATCTGTTCCTTCATTCGCACTTTAATTCTTTTCACCTGCGGACTATACATAACACGATCTCTATGGAAAAGCAGATGTAATAAGAACAAGTTAAGTTTCATAGATGAAACTGAGTGGGACACGTGGCATGAATGATGAACGAAAAAGGAACGTGAAAACTCCTTGTAAGTAAATAAGAGGGAAATCACCCAGTTGATAGGCGAAGAATGAAGTAGATGAATAATAATCGTCATCCGTCGTGAATTAGGCCGTTGTAGACCTGTTCTGGCACCATCTAGCTGTCTTTTAAGAGGTATTCCTGGTTGCCTATGTCCTTTGGATTTATATTGCATCATTTTTGGGATTCTTGAATTATCCATTCTTTTTTACGCCATCTAGTCAGTTTAATTTATGTATCTATAATTTTTTTCTACTGAATCTACTTCTAATTGTTTTAAAATTTTTTCATTCTTCTTTCGATCTAAAAGAGTGTATCCTGCTGTCCTTCTGAGAAATTTAATTTAGAATTAATTTGGGGAGGTAAATTATACAGGGGATGACTGGCTCAGGATAGATATGTATGGAGAGATTATGTCCGTGCCCATGAACTCCCGGTTCGATAGCGCCGTTGGTTAGTTACAATAATAATAATAATAAAATAATAATAATAATACATAATGTTAAAACAATTAAATATTTAGGATATATTTTAGATAAAAGTGAGAATTCGACTACAGAAATTGAAAGAAGAATTACTAATGGAAGAAGAATCATTGGTATGTTGAACTCAGTGCTTTAGAATAGGAATATAATATACAGAACGAAGAAAACTATATTTAAAGTTCTGTTACAAAGCATTTTATTATATGAGTCCGAAACCTGGGCAGTAAGAAGAAAATAAGCCAACAAGGTATTAGCAGTAGAAATGGATTTTTGGAGGCGATCGACAAGAATTTCAAGAAGGGATAATGTCAGAAACAGCACAATAAGGGAAATTATGCAAATAGAAAAGAAAATATTAGAAAAAAATAGAAGAAAAAAAAGTTTGAAAAGGTATGAATACCTCATAAGATTGGAAGAATAGAGAATAGCAAAGAAGATCCTTAATTGGAAAGTTAATGGAAGAAGTGGAAGAGGCAGATCTAGAGAACGTTGGATGGATGGAGTGAGGGGAAGTATGGAAGCTAGAGATTTGAGGGAAGAAGATGCTCTAGACAGGAACCTCTGACGACAAATCACTTTGGATTGAAGGAGAAACACTGTATTGTGGAATATTCCTAATTAAAAAATAACAAAATAGTAATAACAAAATAATAATAATAACATAATAATAATAATAATAATAATAAAATAATAAGTTATTATTATTGCTATCATTATTGTTATTATTATTCCGCGCCGTGCCGAGTGGTAAGGCATCAGATTTTAGTGAAGAGCTATCGCACTTATGCTAATTAGAGTCCCCATGGGCAATAAATTTTATCACAGAATTTCGGCCAATTTGGAACCGATGTCCATTGAAAATCTGGACGAATTTAGATAGCTAAAGTAAAATGGGGTTCAGATTGAGTAAAACAGGTAAATTATAACGGCTGGGGGAATCGAAAAGTTGACCAAATATCACCCCTATACTGGTTGATGATCATACTCCTCTGTGATAAACACATATGGTAGACTGGTAGACCGAAGCTCTTATAGAGCTCTCGCGCCATGGATATTATTATTATTATTATTATTATTATTATTATAAAGTTATGTGAACCACAATCGAGGAAATGCTGGTTGTACAGATACAAATAGTAACAACTGGTTATGCCAAAGCTTATATAGTCACGTGCAAATCTTCGACTTGTATCGACATTTACTTACAGAATTACAAATATGGTAATTGCCTAATCTAATTGAATGTATGTTAGATAGATCATCGGTTGATTAATGTCTTTGACATCGTCCGATTCCTAATAGCCAATTTTGTCGGTCCATCCAATCTCCTGGATGTAGATGTTTCTCCTTCATGTATAAACATATTCCCTGACTCCAGGAGGTTTTAGGTCTTCCTCTGCCTCGTCTTCCCTCAGGTTTCCATTCCAAAACAGATTTTGGTAGTCGATCCTCTTCCATTCGCTGGACATGTCCGTACCATCTTAATTGCTGAGTTTTAATATAATCTAAAATAGTGTCTTCAATCTTCATTTTCTTCCTTATAACTGAGTTCCTAATTTTTTCTCTTCTTCAAGTTCTTGCTGCCCTTCGTATAAAATCCATTTCCGTTGCCAAAAGATACTTATTTGTTTTTGTTGTTAATGGCCAAAGTTCTGCTCCATAAGTAATGATGCTTTTAACAATTGTATGAAATATATTCATTTTATTTTTATTACTTATATTTTTATCCCACAATATTCCATTGAGGCAAGCAATTGCAAATTTTCCTTTATTATTTCTATTTCTTATTTCCTCTTCATAACTCATTTTTATTTATGTTAATTCCTAAATATGTGATCTCACTACAAGATTTTATTGTTTCTCCAGACTCCAAAATTAAATTTTGTTCTGGTTCACCAATTGATAAATATTTTTATTTTTTATATTCAAATTTAATCCCCATTTTTCATATTCTTCTATTAATTTTCAAGTCATATATTCTAAATCTTCATAATCTTGTGCAATTAACAATTGATCATCTGCAAAATGTAAGTTGTATAAAGTTTTGTTGTTTGAAATAGGAATTCCCATCCTTGAACATTTTCTCCTCCAATTCTTTAATATTTCATGTACATATATTTTAAACAGAGTTGGTGATAGACAACAACCTTGACGAAGACCTTTATTTATCGCGAAACCATGTGACAATTTACTGCCAATTTTAATTTTAGATATGCAATTGTCATATAAATTTTGTATAGCTTTAATTATTATAGTCTTAATTCCCATACATCTTAAAACAATCCATAGTTTCTCTATAGGGACATTGTCGTAGGTGCAAAGGTTGTGCATATTGCATTTTCTTTTCTATTACCTGAGTAATGCAAAATAAATTGTCTGTTGTGGAACGACCTGCTCTAAATCCTGACTGTTCGTCTAATTCCATATCACTATAGTTTTTTTCCAAATAATATTTTAGTATACGTCCATAGAGTCTACTCATAGTACTTGTTATTGTTATACCTCTATAATTTTCACATTGGTCTTTTTTTCCTTTTTTATGGATTGTCGAAATGTATCCTAGTTTCCACTCTTACTTACTTACTTACTTACTCACTGGCACTATCGAACCCGTAGGTTCATGGCCGCGCGGACATAAGCTCTCCATACATCCCTATCCTGAGCCAATGCTTTCCAATAATTCCCTGTATAATCTACTTCCCTCAAATCATAGTTAATGTTGTTCTCCCACCTCATTCTTGGTCTACCAACTGGGGCGTTTTCCTTCTGGCTTTCCTACAAGAAGTTTCCATGCACGTCTTTCATTCCCCATACGCGCAACATGTTCTGCCCATCGCAGTCTATGAGACTTAACTGTTCTTATTATATCTGGCTTCCTATAAAGACCATGTAGTTTATTGTTATGTAGTCTTCTCCATTCATCTGTCTGTTCATCTCTCTTTGGTCCAAAAATTTTCCTAAGGACTTTATTCTCAAATACTCGTAATCTCCTTTCCTCCCTTAAAGTAAGAATCCATGTTTCGCACCCATATAATATAACTGGTAGAATAATAGTTTTATATATCTTCAGCTTAACGTTTTTTGAAAGGAGTTCGGACATCAAAAGTCTCTGCAATGCATAATAGCACGCATTTCCAGAATTGAGCCTATGTTTAATTTCTTTGTGCATCTCATTCCTATTTGTGATTATTGTTCCTAGGTATTTGAATTCAGCCACTTCCTCAAAATTTTCCTCATTTGTCATTAGCTGTCCATTTCCATTATATAATATATTTCTACGTGTGAACATATATTTAGTTGTATTAATATTTACTTCCAGTCCTAATTTCTTAGTGTTACTCAATAGTGTGTGCGTGTTGGCCTTCAGTATCTCCTCGCTATCGGCCAGTAGTACTACATCATCAGCATAAACTAACAGCTTATTAATACCATTCATTTGTAAGCCTTCTTCCATTCTTCAGGAACTTTTTCACCATTCATAAATTTTGTAAATAATTTTTTCAGTCGTTCAAATAAATGGTCGGATCCATGTTTAAATAGTTCTGCTGGTATTCCTCCTGGACCACTAGCTCTTTTATTTTTTAATGATTGAATATTCATTTTAATATCCTCTATGTCCAATTGTATATGTTTATCTTCATTTATTTCTGGAATATTTTGAGCATTATCTAAATTAAATACCCTGTTTTCTGATAGTAATGCTTTGAAATAATTTTCCCATTCAGTCATAGGTTTTGTTTGTACATTTGTTTGTCCACTTCTTTTATTTCTCTTTTTTTTTAAATTCTCCAGGAATGTATGTTATATATGTTATATTATGTAAATTAATTTAAATATCCCTAAGTTAAAGAACAGACCCTTTAGTATAAAACATGTATATATGAAAACTATACCTTTAACTAGTTTTCTTTGAGCAACAATTTCATTGCAGGATCTGTTTATTGTGACTATTTAACTCATGCCCCAAATGGGAGTCAATGACCAATCACGTTCCAATGAATTTTGCTTTACAATCAATGGCAGTCGTGTTTCACCTCGATATTTATCGAATTCCGTTTACCGAAATAAAGAAAGCTCCTCCTTTTTTAATATTCTGAATAGGTCACAGCATTCTTTTGCAGTGACTGACTCTACAAAAAATTACGTTGAATATAGCAAATAATGAACAGATTCCTTCGAACTACACATTTGATAATTCTTAGTTCAATAATTGTGCTTTTAAATAATGACTTTACTGAGTTGTTTCCTAAAAAAATCATTCATAGCATATAATGTTGGTTATAATATGCAATTCGATGTTTCATTTTTTCTCCACTAGGGTGCATTCTTAAAATATTGCAATCCTATTTGGCAATAAATAGTATGATCAAGTTGCAGTGATGAACAAATGAAACATAACCAAACATTTCTCATTTGTTTTTCGAACATCGCCGTTTACATTAAGTATATACACATTTTAAAAAACTATATTTAAATAATGATTTGTGAGTAAACAGCTTAGTTTTACTCGTTAAATTGTCCTAACAAATGCCACTCTTGCTTTCCAAATCCTCTAGATAAATTCTAAATCACTCGTGGCATTATTTATGAGTATTTTATTATGCTTTTTGTAAATTATATGTGTTAGAAATGTCTAAATAAACAATGTAGTGTAACATATTTTATGGCGTTTCTTAATTAATATTATATTTAGTTTGTTGTGAAGTGTTTTATGAGATGAGAAATATGATGTCTTGGCACAGCTTGTGTGTTTTGTTTTCTAGGGTAATCTACGACTCATATCTGTAGTAAGTGTCTTAGCTAAGATTGTGTTTTACTGCCAGTTTTTATGAATTATCATTGTCGTAGTTGATTTGTGCATGTGAAAGATTGGAGCAGTAAGTATGAAAGTTTCTGATGCATGGCAACATGATTTACAGTTAATTGCCTATTGCTTTTAAACCTGATCCTGTATAGCCAACATTAAGCCTTGAGATTTAGGTTAAATATTACACTTAATCAAACCTCTTGGTGAACAGACGCATCAATAATTTCGTGATCATATTTTCCAGGAGTCTTTCATGCCACTGCTGAATGTTATATTTCACAGGTTCTTATTAAATTGATATTCCTGTAATTATTGTCTTTGTTATTACTAATATAAAGGATGTCCCATTCAAACCTCCCACATTTTAATTAATCATAACTAACAAAGTATGTGGCCCTTCATGGTATTTTTACCTTGTCGTGGTGGAGTGACTTGCGTGCTTAAATGATTCTGAGAGCTATGCCGGCGGTAGCATTGCTGCCGATAGGGTTACCCATGCCGGACTGGTTGAACGTGATAAGCCAGACGAAAAAAGTACCCTTGTCGAAAGAGTGACGACCTTTCACCGTAAAAATACAACCGTCAAGAAATGCGGACATGTGTTCAACTGGGTTAAAATTCTCCGGAGGTCAAATAGTCCCCCATTCGGTTCTACGGGCGGGGACTACTTCAGGGAACCCATACCAAAAGCTCAAACACGGGGACATGTTCCTAGGAACATGGAATATTAGGACTTTATACAATAGCGGGGTAGGAATTCGATAAATCACCCTTGGATATAGTCGCTTTACAGGAAGTTAGATGGCCAGGAGAATGTAGTCAGGAATCAGGAAGCTTTGCATTATACTACCGGGGTGCAGAAAGACCTGAATTTGGAACGGGTTTTTTAGTCAGAAGGAGGGTCCTGTTCTCTATCCGAGATATTAAGTTTGTCAGTGATAGGATATCATACATAATTCTAAAGGGTAAACATGATTTTATAATCGTAAATGTACATGCTCCCACAGAAGATGAAGATGACAAGATCAAGGATGAGTTCTAGAAGAATTAGAATGCTTATTTGATAGCCTTTCACGATATCATATGAAAATTAATTTACGAGATTTTAATGCAAAAGTGGGGCGGAAAGATATATTCAAACCAACAATAGGCAAATTCAGTCTTCATGAAGAGAGTAACGACAACGGGGTTAGATTAGTCACATTTGCCACATCAAAGAATCTCATTGTTAAGAGCACAACATTTCAGCATAAGGATATTCATAAATACACTTGGACGTCCCCAGATGGAGAAACTCGGAACCAGATAGATCATGTATTAGAGGATAAACGCTGGCACAGTAGCATCATCGATGTTAGATCAAATAGAGGGACAGACTGCAATTCGGATCATCATCTGGTCAGAGTCGAAATCAGACAACGGCTATCGCTTATGAGAGGAACAAACGCTAAAGATGATTCTGTAAAATTTGAATTAAAAAACTTGAAAAATGATGGAATGCGGCAAGAATACCAAATCAAAATTGCTAATAGATTCGAAGTACTGGAATCGTCACATGACAATGTGGCAAACGAAGAAGAAACTGATATAAATAAAGAATGGGAGGCTATTAGAGATACTATTACATTGTCAACATCAGAAAGCATTGTTCGTTTAAAAGAGGCAAAACAAGAAATGGTTTGATGAGGAATGTGCCGACATTGAAAAGAAAAGATAGCTAGCAAAAATGAAATGGTTACAGGAGCCAAATGAGGTAAATTTAGAGCAATTGGTAGTATTAGACGGTGCATTAGAGGTTGAAATGGCGATTGAAAAATTGAAGATGTATAAAGCATCAGGTTCAGATGAGATCCCAGCAGAACTGATAAAATCAGGGGGAGAAAAATTGATGGGCAAGATACGCTGGTTGCTTAGTATGATTTGGGAAAAAGAAGCTCTTCCAGATGAATGGAAGGAATCAATTATCATACCAATTTATAAGAAAGGAGATAAAACTGATTGCAACAACTATAGGGGCATTGCATTACTTTCAACTTCGTACAAAATTCTAACAAATATATTAGTAAGCAGACTTACTCCCTATATTGATGACATTCTAGGAGATCATCAATGTCATTTAGAAGAAACAGGTCTACAACAGATCAGATTTTTAGTATAAGACAGATTTTAGAAAATAAATGGGAATATAATGGCACTGTACATCAACTATATGTAGACTTCAAAAAAGCATATGATTCAATTAAGAGGGAGAAGTTATATAGTATCCTGCTGGAGTTTGGAATTCCTAAAAAGTTAGTTAGACTTATACGAATGTGTCTAAATGGCTCAACGAGTAGGGTGCGTGTAGGCAAACAGTTTTCAGACACTTTTGAAATCCAGAATGGGTTAAAGCAAGGAGATGCACTATCTCCTCTACTATTTAATTTTGTACTAGAGCATGCCATTAAATCTTTGGAGAATGAGGAAGGCTTACAACTCAATGGTATTAATAGCTGTTAGTTTATGCTGATGATGTAGTACTACTGGCCGATAGCGAGGAGATACTAAAGGCCAACACGCACGCACTATTGAGTAACACTAAGAAATTAGGACTGGAAGTAAATATCATTAAAACTAAATATATGGTCACACGTAGAAATACATTATATAATGGAAATGGACAGCTAATGACAAATGAGGGAAATTTTGAGGAAGTGGCTGAATTCAAATACCTAGGAACAATAATCACAAATAGGAATGAGATGCACAAAGAAATTAAACATAGGCTCAATTCTGGAAATGCATGCTATTATGCATTGCAGAGACTTTGATGTCCCAACTCCTTTCAAAAAACGTTAAGCTGAAAATATATAAAACTATTGTTCTACCAGTTATTATTATATGGGTGCGAAACATGGACTCTTACTTTAAGGGAGGAAAGGAGATTACGAGTATTTGAGAATAAAGTTCTTAGGAAAATTGTTGGACCAAAGAGAGATGAACAGACAGGTGAATGGAGAAGACTACATAACAATGAACTACATGGTCTTTATAGGAAGCCAGATATAAGAACAGTTAAGTCCCGTAGACTGCGATGGGCAGGACATGTTGCGCGTATGGGGAATGAAAGACGTGCATGGAAACTTCTTGTAGGAAAGCCAGAAGGAAAACGCCCAGTTGGTAGACCAAAAATGAGGTGGGAGAACAACATTAACTATGATTTGAGGGAAGTAGATTATACAGGGAATGATTGGAAAGCATTAGCTCAGGATAGGGATGTATGGAGAGCTTATGTCCGTGCGGCCATGAACCTACGGGTTCGATAGTGCCAGTGAGTAAGTAAGTAAGACGGGAAACCACCAGATTACCGAAGAGTGAAAAGAGGGAATATTTGAGAGAGAAGATTAATGATCTTGAAATGAATGCCAAAAATAGGAACATTAGAGAATTATATCAGGGAATTAGGATGGAGAAGAACGGGTCAGGCTAGAACAAACATAATTCGGAATTAATATGGGGATATGATTGCAGATTCCAGGAGTATATTAAATAGATGGAAAAGTAATTTTATTCAGCTATTAAATGTACAGCCTTTGAAATAATAAATAATTTTCAAGTCTCAGAACGAAGCCACTGCGTATGATCAGAGATCAGCTATTTGGTTCACAAGTATACAACTATTTGAGAAACTAAATCCGTTCTATTTCGTTGTGTGTCGTGGAATGGAAAACAATTTCGTGTAAATAAGTAGTGCGGTAAATACTGGAAATAAAACAAAGCAAAATAAATAAAACTAAAGAAAGAAAATTAATTGAAATAAGGACGAGAGAAAAGAAGCATGACAGCTGGATCGAACACGTGGCCTCATGCACGGAAAACAGAAGCTCCCTCCACTAGACCACAACCATCTCTCCTAGAAATTGTCTGTATGTATGAAGCGATGCAGTACTTCAGGACTTACTTGTAAAGGAATTAGATATTAACTTAATTTAAATTAATTAGACGCATTTTTGTATTAGTAATGGAAATCAATTTTATTATGCCATGTGTTTTGTAAACAAAGTAATGAGACGTTATAATCGTTATTCATTTTCATACATATATATATATATATATATATATATATATATATATGTGTGTGTGTGCTGATTCCTTTAATTTATTTATTTCCATATATTCCAATCCATAGTAATTCTGCCCGAGAGCAGGTCTTTTACTGCAATCATAGCATTTTCATGCTGTGCTTTGCAGCTTTACTAGGGAACTGTAGGTGTGGTAGCTTCCAGTTTCTTTCCACACCGGTGAAGAATCATGATGATAATGTTAAGGATGATGATGATGGCCGGATGATTTTCGGGGACCGTTGTGCCATAAGCTTCCTGACATTTATCTTACAGGTGAGAAAAAAACCCGAGGTTCAGAACTGATAAAATCAGGGGAAGAAAAATTGATGGATAAGATACACCGGTGGCTTAGTATGATTTGAGAAAAAGAAGTTCCTCCAGATAAATGGAAAGAATCGATTATCGTACCAATTTATAAGAAAGGAGATAAAACTGATTGCAACAACTAGAGGGGCATCTCATTACTTTCAACTTCGTACAAAATTCTAACAAATATATTAGTAAGCAGACTTACTCCCTATATAGATGACATTCTAGGAGATCATCAATACGGATTTAGAAGAAACAGGTCTACAATGGAGCAGAGTTTTAGTATAAGACAGATTTTAGAAAAGAAATTGGAATAATATGGTACTGTACATCAACTATATGTAGACTTCAAAAAAGCATATGATTCAATTAAGAGGGAGAAGTTATATATTATCCTGCTGGAGTTCGGAATTTCTAAAAAGTTAGTTAGGCTTATACGAATGTGTCAAAGTGTCACAAAGAGTAGGGTGCGTGTAGGCAAACAGTTTTGGAACACTTTTGAAATTCACAATGGGTTGAAGCAAGGAGATGCACTATCTCCTCTACTATTTAATTTTGTACTTGAGCATGCCATCAAATCTCTAGAGGATGAAGAAGGCCTACAATTCAATGGTGGTAATAAGCTGTTAGTTTATGCTGAAGATGACCGATAGCGAGGAGATATTTAAGGACAACATACACACACTATTCCGTAACACTAAGGAATTAGGACTGGAAGTAAATATTAATAAAACTAAATATATGTTCACACGTAGAAATATATTATATAATGGGAATGGACAGATAATGACAAATGAGGGAAATTTTGAGGAAGTGGCTGAATTCAAATACCTAGGAACAATAATCACAAATAGGAATGAGATGCACAGAGAAATTAAACACCGGCTCAATTATGGAAATGCGTGCTATTATGCATTGTAGAGACTTTTGATGTCCCAACTCCTTTCAAAAAACTGAAAATGTATAAAACTGTTATTCTACCAGTTATATTATATGGATGCGAAACATGAACTATTACTTTACTCCTTTCAAAAAACTGAAAATATATAAAACTGTTATTCTACCAGTTATATTATATGGATGCGAAACATGAACTCTTACTTTAAGGGAGGAAAGTAGATTACAAGTACTTCATAATAAAGTACTTAGGAAGGTTTTGGATCAAAGAGAGATGAATAGACAGGTGAATGGAGAAGACTACATAACAATGAACTATATGGTCTTTATAGGAAGCCAGATGTAATAAGAACAGTTAAGTCCCGTAGACTGCGATGGGCAGGACATGATGCGCGTATGGGGTATGAGATACGTGCATGGAAGCTTCTTGTAGGAAAGCAGAAGAAACCGCCCAGTTTGTAGTCCAAGAATGGGGTGGGAGAATTATATTAACTATGATTTGAGGGAAGTATATTATACAGGAAATGATTGGAAAGCATTAGCTCAGGATAGGGATGTATGGAGAGCTTATGTCCGCTCGGCCAGTGAGTAAGTAAGTTACAAAGTATGTGGAGTTATGAAATGAGGCCGGTATTAAACGAAACAGAAACTCAAAGAATTTTCATGCCACACATTGCCACACACTAAAACAGCTCTATATGTGCACCATTAGTAGCACGAACAATATGCCTATCACGTCTGTATTCGATTTCGTGCACGTTATGTCCAACATGTCCATTGGTACTGTTGCAATTGTATCAAGGATAGGGGTTCGTAAACCATGAAGATCTTGTACTGGAGTCGCAAACACACGATCTTTTACATACCCCCAGAGGAAGAAGTCCAGTGGAGTGAGGTCTGGCGAACGGTTTTTATGTCATTATTGTCCAACATGCGTCAGATGAATTAACTGCAACAATGAAAACAAAAGTTATTTGAGTTTTTCTTTTTTTTTTAATACGAACCTCATTTCATAATTCGTCATACTTTGAGTGTTATGATTAATTAAAATGTTGGAGGTTTGAATGGGACACGGTGAATACTAGACCGGAACTGATTAACGATGCAGATAAACAACTTTATGGAGACCTCGACTCTATAGCAAGTGGACAAAAGAAACCGAACTTAGGGGCCTATTATAAATCCTGAGAAGTCTCAAGCTATAGTTATCGGTCATTAAAGTCTATTAAACAAAATGGATATTAATCGATAATTCCTGTAAATTTAAATCAAGCTGATGTTCCACTTAAACCTTCCGTGAAAAATCTTGGTGTATATTTCAACTAAAATCTTAGTTGGCGGGTTCATTTAAGAGAAAAAAGTATATATTCCACCTTTTATTCCCAAAAACGTTTCAAAAATTTTCTTGCTTCTTCATAGAAAAAAGTGATTGTCTCAACTTTGATTATGCCGCATTTCGATTATTGTGACTTACTCTCAACCGACATGAGAATCGCATTCAGACAAAGACTGCAAAGAGTTCATAATCCTTGTGCAGGTTATATATGAAACCTCCGTAAATCAAATCACATAATTCCAGCATTTGAAAATTTTCTTAGCTCCTATTTGAAGACAGGCGAAAGATACATTGTGTTACCTTCTTATATAACACTTTGTCCACCTCATAATCCCTTTATTCTTTTCCATTCACCATCTTCCTACCGTAACTTAAATGCACGTTCCAGAGAAAATTTAGTACCTCTACATCGAACATCTCATTACTCCTCATCCTTACCTGTTTTAGCCACCCGACTCTGGAATTCTCTCCTCTCTTATATCCCGATTCAAATACTCTAAAAAAACTCACTAAGTATTTCCTTAGATAATGCCGTAGCGTAGTGGTTAAGGCACTGAGCTACAAGCCGGAGGGTCGAGGGTTCAAGTCCCGTTGGGTCAGGATTTTTAAACTGACCCAAACCCTCTGGCGGCACTATGGCCCTGGGGTCGACTCAGCCTCTAACGGAAATGAGTACCAGACGCTTGTTCTGGGGGTAAAGACGGCCGTCACGCAGGGCTGACAACCCGGCTGACACAAAGTGCCGATTGTCTAGAAAAAGTGGGAGCCTTAACCTCCTACTACCCCAAGGGCCTCCGGGCCTGTTGTGGGATCACTTTACTTTACTAATATAATATGCATCCATGCTGTAGGTATATTTTTATTATTATTCTAAATTTTACACTTCCTTTATGAAGCCAATTATGCAATCAAATAATGTTGTTATTATTATTGTTGTTGATGTTGTTGTTGATTTAATATTTCTTGCTCTTTCCCTATTAACTGTATATTGTGTACCTATGCCTATTATGTGTTATTAATGAAGTTGTGGATAATTCATAATAGTTATTATATGTTACTATAATTTAATCTTGATGACCTTACGGTTTTAATTCCATCAGATAAAATAAATAAACCATTAAACCTTTACATAAAATCTAAAGCATATAATATTATAATTCATTCATTTTTAAGAATTTTCCTCATCATTGAGGGTTTTCTCTAACCAAACTTAGTAATTAACATGAATTGATATATATATAAATGACTATCAGTTTGCAGCAAACATTCACAAATTTCCTTTAATTAAAGCTCTCCATCGTTCTGTCCTCTGTGTCATCTGCTACACCAAATTTCCTCCTTCAATTTTGAATGTTATTCTTCCAGCTTGTTCTTGGTCTTCCTTTTCTGCTCCTTCTTTAAGTTTTGTATGCATAGACAGCCTTTGGTAGTCTTCCATCCTGCATTCGTCTTACGTGTTCATACCATTTTAGCTTTCTGTGTTAAATCTCACCCATTATATTTTTTTCTGTATTAATCCATTTTCTAATTTCTATATTTCTAATTTTTTCCAGTCGAGATTTTCTGGCAGCTCTTCTACAAAAATCTATTTCAGCTGCAGTTATTCTGTTAACATGTTGTTGTGTCATTGTCCAGACTTCAATACTATAATTATATTGTAATTAGTGCATATATGATTATATATTTTATAACGTTACGTAAACTTGAATTAAACTTTTACGATATTTTTATTTATCTGCATCACTGTATTTTGAATAATATAGATTTTGCACTGGCGAAGAAGATGGTCCTATGGCATAACTCTGTCAGAGATATTATTATTATTTTTATTATTGTACGAAAATATAATTTTTTAGTATATAAAATAGTAACTATGGAATACATTAAAAACTTATATATAATGTATATCTATAACTTTTTATAAATAGTCCGCCGTGCTGGCTGAGGTGGTAGCATGACTATTCCGTGACTAGCGGTCCTAGGTTCGATATCCTGCGGAGTTGAAATCTTTAATTGTTAAATTAATTTAATTGCAAAATGTTCAATCTCGGGGGTAGGAGAGATGTTGGTGTACAATTTTTAATAGCTAGATTGTACACCAGATTCCTGCATTAAATTGCTGACCTCTCCATAGTACATATGTTGAGATAGCACATGGTACTGTTGGGCCCTCTTGGTGCTTTTCGACTGGAGTAGGCTACATGCCGGCACAGGGTTTCACTTTTTTCCTTCTCCTCATAATCATTACTCACACATCACAATTTACACTACACACAAACACACAAACTTCCACTCATCGTACACTCCTCTCTGAACAAAATACAAGAATACAACAACTCCGTACAGTTATTTGTCAACGTGAATCGTAAATTGAAAATAGACCACATTAACGCCATCTATCCACCCATTGCGGAACCCGAAATACGAACAGTGCAGTGGATGGCATTAGAACACACACTTTTTATAAATATCCTTCGTTTAATATACCTAGATATCGAATGATCTAAGTATATCGAAATATTTTTAAATGTAAATTAATTTGACACACTCTATAGATGATACGTAACTTATCCCCTGTCAGACGCCTTAAGAACTTGACATGTCAGAGTTAAGGTTATTATAAATTTAATGAAATAATTTAAATAAATGTGTGGATATGAATAAATTGAAATACAAATAGATGAATGTATTTGTGTACTACGTATGTGTCAGCATTAAGTCTCGAAAAAATTGAATCAATTTCAATAAAATTTGGCACACTTATAAATTACAATCCGGTAATGTGGCTGTAAGGGGTAAAATTCCCCTAGCACCCCTATGGAGGTTGAAATGGAAAAATGATCAGCGACGATCCATATATGCTACAATACCTGAAGTAATTTCAACCAAACTCGGCACCCATATAACTTAATCTAAAAAAAGGTTCCTATAAAAGTAGGTGAAATCTAAAAATGATCCAAAAAACCAATATCAGTGTTAAATTAATCGTTTTTGGGATCCCTAAGCCCATGATTGCAGTTCCAATGAGATTTATACGCAAGTTTGACCCCTAGCACCTGTAATAGGAGTAAGGGGTTGATAAAGGGTAAAAACTAAAATAAATAGAATCCCCCAGCTGTTATTAAAGTACAAACCAATAGGACATAGAAATGTTGGACCCCCATTTACTAGATGGGAAGATTAATTAAATCCCACTTTTTATGAAAACAGGTCAAATGGTCTAATTTCATGAAGTAGTAGTAGTAGAAGAAGAAGAAGAACTCTAAAATAAAAAATGGATCGAGATTAGTATCGAATCCAGAGATTTTGGAGTTGCTAAGCTGATTGGTGACAATTCAGATGGTATTTAAGGCCAATTTTGACCCTGTTACCCCTATGGCGAGATAGGAGGGTGAGAAGGGGTGAACAAGATGTCAAAATGGCTGAAATTAGTGTTGAATCCACAGTTTTTGGGATCGCTAAAGTGATTGGTGAAAGTTCTGATGCTATTTAAACCCAAGTTTAACCCTAGCCAAGTTTGATTTATAGCACCACAAAATGGTGAATATAAAATGACAACAGTGAACGAGATTAATCGGAAATTCAGATTGCTGTTTGCTTAATATGGAGGTGTCAGATAGGGGGTGAAAAATAATATATCCAATATTACCAAGATAAATGCCTAATCCATAGTTTTCGGGGTGGCTAAGCTCACCGGTGACAGTCCCGAAGGCATTTAAGCTCAAATTTTACTCTTGTACTCTTAAGGAGTAAAGAAGGGGTGTAAAATAAAAGCCCAACATGGCTTAGAATAATGTCCAATTCAACGTTTTCGGGGTTCTTATGCTAATTGGCTACAGTTACAATGATTTTAAGCCCAGGTTTAACTCCTAGCACTTCAAACGGGGCGGGAAGGGGTGAAAATAAAATGACAACAATGAACGAGATTAGTTTGAAATCCATAGTTTTCAGGGTTGCTAATCTGATTTGTGAATGTACAGGTTCCACATAAGCCCAGGTTTAACCCGTAACACAGCTTGGGGTTAGAGAGGTGAAAAAGAACATAAAAATTACAGAGATTAATGTCTAATCCATTGTTGCCTGATTTTCCATGCTCATTGGTGACAGTGCAGATAAATGTAAGCCAAAGTTGAAACCTTAGAATCCGTATGATGTGAGAAGGGGTGAAAAACAGTATGTCTAAAAATCATGATTAGTGTCTAAATCATGGTTTTCGGGGTCCCTAATTTCATTAGTGGCAGTCTAGATGACATTTAAGACCAAGATTGACCCGTAGCATCATTAGGGTCGTGAGAGGAGATGGCATTTAGAAATAATGACAAAGGAACGATCATCATCATCAAGGCATAGGCCCTCTGGCCCGTTCCTACTTCAAGAGATTTGGTCTTTCCATCTAGCAAATGTAGGTCTTCTCTATCCTGTAGGTCTGTAGTTTAAAATAATTTTAGGAGGTCTATCATCTGGCATTCTTAGTAGATGTTTGTACCAATTTTGTCTTTGTTTGTCTATTTTATCTGTCAATTTAAAAATATTTAATTGATCTCTTATCTCAGAAGTTCTTTTCTGATCCATAAGAGTGTAGCCTGCCGTTGGCCTTAAAAATCTCATCTCCCCTGTCTCTATTTTTCCCTTATCCGTACGTGTTAAAGTCCAATTTCACTGCCATACATAATAGTAGGAACGGCCATGACTTATAAAATTTCAGGAACGATATTGGTGTCAGGCAGTTTTCAGGGTCAGTGAGATGAACAATGGCAGCCCAAAATGTCGTTAAGTCGACGTTGAGACACCATATGCATGGGGGTGATAAGGAGTGAATGTATTGTTTTCAAATTGATCGATCATAGTGTCGAACTCACAGTTTCTGGAGTGACTAACTTGATTAATGCCTGGATGATTGGAATGGATAAATACCCGAGCAACGCCGGGCAATCAGCTAGTAAAATATAGTAATGCTGATGCATGTAGCATAATCTTTGCATTTATTATAAAACGTTTAAATATTCTAATGTTTTGTGTTTGTTACAAACAATGCATAACAATGCATAATTTAGAATGCAAATTTCTTGATGGAACAGCAAACAAACGACTACAGGATAGAAACAGAATGCTCCAGTTTCCTAAAACAATTTCCCGGCTTCCTAGATGTGCTGACAGTATTTCTCTTGCTATTTCAGCAAATAAAATTTCCACAAAAATTGTATAAGCCCGTATCCTGGTAACAGATGGGATTATAACAAACGGTTTTTGTTTCGATTCCCTCAGAGTTGTTATTACGAGACATCCCAGATTTGCAAACAGCGAGGCGCATGTTCAAGGCAAATCTACTATTGAAATTATGAGACAAAATATTATTGGAATAATTTAACATGTCATTTGCTATAAAAAGGAAAAAAAGCAAGCTTTGAAAATTTAATTTAATTTTATCAATAAAAATATTAAAATATTATTAAATAATATTGTCGGACATTGGCATCTTTTAAAATAAATATAAATTTATATTTGCTCTAACTCGATTTCATCATTATCCAGTGTAAGTTACATATATCAATTGGAGTTTCTCGTATTATTTATCATATTTATACTATAATAATAATAATAATAATAATAATAATAATAAATAAATAATAATAATAATAATAATAATAATAATAATAATAATCGTAATGATGTACGATGATTATTATTATTATTATTATTATTATTATTATTATTATTATTATTATTATTATTATTATTATTATTTTAGAGGGTGGAAATAAAGTAAAATAAAGCAAACCTTTACTAGTGTTCGGCGTAATATCAGGTTAAGGGATGAAATAAAGGCACTTTTTTAAAGGTATGTGATGTATTGTTCGGGACTGAACGCCTTGTGTTTGGAAGGAGTTCCCTACTTGAGCAGTTAGTATTGCGAATGGTAACTTTTTTTATTATTTTTTATTAAGAGCCCCACCACCATCCCCCTGGGTTTCCTCGGGCTTAATGCCCATATCCCCAGGTCTGATCTTGTCCCTAATTACTCTCTGCTGTTTTTATTATGTTAATTTTCTGGATTCAAGTTTCGGGTGTTTGCTCTTAATACTACTTATATACAGTTATGTTTACATATTAATCCTTAACCTAAGTCTTAAGTCTTAAATCTACCACCTAATCTAGTAATATTTACATGGTGTTGTGTTAAAACTAATACTTAATTTACTTACTTGCAACTAACTTATTGCTAGATTACATCTAATCCCTTCTTCTTTGTTTGCGGATGTCCTCCTCTTGGCGTTGAGTAAGGATCCATCCGACGAACTTTCTCACTGCTTGATATAGCTGTTTTTCTGTCCAAAATCGTAGAGGAGGCGGCCAGTTCATATCACCGTTTAGAGCAGCCTCACGTAAGTCCCTTCGTCTGGCTTCATATTTGATGCATTCGTACGGTAACTACTGTATTATATCATACAAGCGAAATACATTCATCAGGCATTTAAAAATATGTCTGTGACTTTATTCTTAGAGTTCTTAATCATCGCCATCGTCATCATCAACATTATCATTGTCATTAGAAATGATATCATTGACTTCATAATTATCACGATCACTTCTTAACCCAGATTTATTGTATTGGTGTCTATGATGTCACACAAAATTCCATAATTTTCTCAATATTTAGCTTCTTCTTCCATTTTCTTGCAAAAACCTCTCCAGTCCTCTTCTGTAACTGCTTAATAATAATAATAATAATAATAAATAATAATAATAATAATAATAATAAATAATAATAATAATAATAATAAATAATAATAATAATAATAATAATAATAATAATTAGTTATCAAAACGTTTGGACCGAAATCCAGTTTCATAGGACTGGAGTGGTTAGTTCCAGAACCGGTTCATCCGCCCTCTCTGCCGTTGGGAAAAAATCCTCTTCCGCCGTCGAAGCCAGGTCGAAGCCGTTGACCTCCTCAGTTGATCCGCGGGTGCTTATTTGCAAGGCCTTATTCGCACCTGTCCTGTGTATCTACAGGAACTTCCCCTATCAGCCATTGGGACGCGCCGTGTCGGGGTAGAGGATCCCCCATCCAAGTGTCTTACATGAGGTTAAGTCTAGCCCTTACTTAATTCAGAACCAAACCCCCATGTAAGCTAACCAGGCACGGTTAACATTTTATGGCCATATTAAACAGTAAAACTCCGGTGGATACTATGAAGTGGATTGATGAAGTCAAAAAGGACTTAAAATTGGCAGGAATTACTAAAGAAGATACCCCAAACAGAGATATATTTAGAATTAAGGTGAATAAACGGCAAGTTGACCAAGAGGACAAACCGAAGAAAAAAACTGGAACAACTTGGACAGATGATAGAAAACAAGCTCATAGCAAAAGAATGGAAGAAATTTGGGCTCAAAGTAAACGCCTCTAAGTACTTTGCGTAGTCCTACATGGACTCATCCGCAATCAAGAATAATAATAATAATAATAATAATAATAATAATAATAATGCTTTATTTTAGCTGGCAGAGTTAAGGTCATAAGGTCTTCTCTTCCACTCAACCCTCGAATAGCAGAATTATACAAACTATACATACTTATTACAATTTTAAGAATTATTAAAATACAGACTAAAAAAAATATAATGGTGACGTAATCTAATGCTAGCTAATACTAACAGAAACATGGAATATAATAAAATTAAAATAATATAAAATAAAGTAAGTAGCTTCCTAGATGATTATTTATAGAATGCTGAATGTAGTTGTTATGCAGTTTTCATTGTGTCGAACTTAATTCAGTTAATTTGTATTTAAATAATGATAGCGATTGACAGTCCCTGACGTGACTGGGAAGTGAGTTCCAATGCTTTAGTCATATATATTGTGTAAGATTCAGAGTATAGACATGTCCTGTGCTGTGGTATCAAAAGTAAAGAAGAGTCTTGTGATCTTGTTCTTCAATTGTGATGAGCCGATAAATTTTGAAAACGTGTTGATAAATAGCTTAGTAGATATATGTGCAGGATTTGGAATAGTAAGGTATGTGTCATTTAGGCGTAGCCATGATAACGCCTGAAATGAAGGAGACACATGATCATAACGACGGAGATTGAATATAAATCGAATGCACGCATTATGAGCAGCTGTAGTCTGTCAGATAGATCATTTGTCAGATTAGTCAGTAATATGTCGTAGTAGTCGAAGTGTGGCATTATAAGAGTCTGTACAAGTATTTGTTTTAATTTTGTAGAAAGGAAGTTTTTAAAACTATTTAAGGAGTGAAGAACTGAGAACACTTACTTGCAGGTATTATTCATCTGCATTTTCCAGTCTAGGTGTTGGTCCATATAGATACCCAGTCAATTCTTTCAGTTTCTGTAAATTTAAATTGAGACTACCTTCTTTACATTTTTTAACTGGTCCCAAGGAAGTTAAATTACATTTAGATCACACATGTATGGGGCAAGCTATAAGCTTGAAACCAAACAATCTACTTTATAAATCTTTCTGGGACGATGAACTTGAACTAGAGGTAAAATGTTCCCCTGTTCATTACAATCATTTCCTCAAGTAATTAATTATGTCTTGCTTTGTTGATTATTTGGAGGGAACGTTTTCGGCTAGAACCGAATGATATTGTGCATTATCTAAAATTATGACATGAGATATTAGGCAAAAACACATTCCTTCATCCATTTTTCAAAATTATGTTTATTTGCCCATGATAGTCACCGCTGGTGCTTCCTGCCTTGTAATGGAGGTTCGCCCTATAGATGGATTCATTCTTGCATCCCTCATGTAAAAGAATGAGGAGGTTACTTGCACCGAAAACGTCATCAATCACATATATTAGCAGTAATATTCCTATCCAGTCCACAGCTGTGGTCTCGAGGTAGAGTGCTGCCTTGTCACGCAGCGGGCCCGGGTTCGATTCTCGGTCGGGACAAGTTTCCTGGGTGAGATTTTTTCGGGGTTTTTCCTCACCTGTAAGATAAATGTCAGGAAACTTTAAGGCCCAAACGGTCATTATCATATTCGCCTAATTAGCTTAAGTTTAGTTTAAGGCATATCTTAGCGCATCATTACCAACATCGTCAACTCTCATATTATTGGGGAGCGCAACCCCTCCTTCCAGGCGCCCCAACCTCGAAATTACAACCTGGGGTACTTGAAAAAAAATATATATTCCTACCCAGCCAAGTCTCGTCTAGATAGAATTGCCGGATTCTCGAAAAGCCTTAATTTTGACAAGAGATTCGATACGCCCCTCAGCAATGAATGTTTTTTTCAATTATATATTGTGTTTACTTCTGCATTTTCTCCATATGAATCTAATAACAGGCGACTCCGTGGCGCAAGCGGTTAGACGCTCGCTTTTCACCGCTGGAATCCCCAGATCGATTCTCGATCACTCCATATGGGTTTCTTGGTGAACGAAACAAGAGCTTGGGCAGGTTTTTCTCGGGGGTTTCTCCCGTTTCCCTTTCCACAATTTCATTCCACCATTTCTCCATACTCATATCATCCATTTCGTTAAATTTCATTCTTCTGCGTCTGTGATGGTGCGTTAGGCGTGGTCCGCCGGCACCCTTGTCATTCAAAGGCCACTATATAAGGGGCTTCGTCTCATCTCATCCCTCGACCCGATCCTGAGTTAGACACGAGTTGAGGATATTGTTATAATATTTCTGTCTGTGATTTTTTTAAGTATATCAATAATTTTTACACTAACTGTATACATCTTTAAAGAAAATATCCACTTATGTTGAGGGAATTCTGTTGCAGATAATCTATGGGATAAATTGAATGTATTTCTTTAACTTGACATGTTTAGTGATAGAAATAGTAAATATAGACAATGATAACATATTCCTCAATTGTGAATCATTATATGCATGAATATATCGTATTTTATATCCTTTCTAAATAAACTAAACTTGTAAATTTACAGGATCCTGAAGTTGACAGCAATTATTTTGACAAATTCACAAGGAAAAAATTACATTTTCTTTAGTTTTATCTTGTCAGCAACTAAGATTCCTTTGTCAATTGTTGGAAGATCTGTTGCCGACAGTACTTACTCGACGAAAGAAGAAGAAAGAAATTTGACGTCACAACTGCGGGAAATGTTCATTATAAAGGGAATTCTAGTGTAGGAAGTAAAATGTTTCCCAAGGGAAGTACGTAGTCTCTTCGAGTGAAAAATATACAGCATACGGTACTGCTTTCTCTCCAGAGATTACAGAAATAGAAAACATGTGCGGCCTGAAATACTGAACTACAAACCGGTCACGGTACAAATTTGAAAAATGACTAAATGTACTCAATTTTAAATTTCATATTCTACTTTTTGAATAAAAATTTATATTTCGGTCTAATGCTAACCTACTCGCCTTTTCATATTTTATGACCTATTCAGTGAATAAACGACGTTAATACGGTTAATAACAGCTTCGGAAGACTTCATTACACAGAATGACGCGTACATTAGGGTGGGCCGAAAAAACTCATTTTTTTTATTTCAAAGTTGCAATAGCGCGAAAAAGTTGCGAATTGTATAGCTAAAAAAATAAGAAAAAATCATCAAAATCTATTGACATCTTCCGGTCGCGCAAAGACTCTGAAGTTTGGGAAAATATGAAAAAAAAACTTCATTTTTGAAATGATTTATTTATTTATTTTTTAATATCAAGTAGATATTGCTGATCTTTGCTCAGCACGTTTATGTCTATCTGTGGGATCTGACAATCAATACTCTGGAAGTTATTTATCAAATACCAAAAATGCGTAAAAATATAACTAGTTCATTATTCTGGCAAATTTTGGAGCTTATGCGCGACCGGAAGATATCAACTGATGCAAACAAATTAAAACACAATGATTTAAGGCTCCATTTGAACACGTTACAAACTATCACGTTACGAAAAACACCTAATTAAAAATTACAGAAACAATCTCAAAAATGAAGTTTTTTTTTTTCATATTTTGACAAACTTTAGAGCCTTTGCGCGACCAGAAGATGTTAACCGATTTTACTATATTTTTTCTATATAATTCGCAACTTTTCCGCGCTATTACAACTTCGAAATAAAAAAATGAGTTTATTCGGCCCAACCTAGTTTACATATTTACACTTCTAGAACCAACATTAAATCGGATTAAGTGGATGTGGTAGTAAGAATTGAACTGTGATCTAACGAGAAGATTTCACAAATTATACTTCACAAATTATTTTTTATAATGCTTAGTTGACAGCCAGAGTAAAGTACCAACTATTTTTTTTATCAAGAATGGGTTGAAATAAAGATATACATTAACATAACTAGAGATAAAAATATGAATCTGAACCGGGTTATGTTAACCATTTCCTACAGGCGGCTTGTCTGAAAAATAATAATTTCCATATAAGGTTCGCAATTGGCGAAACCCCATCATTATGACTTCTTTTAGTAGAACCGCTCACAATACGCCTTGTGAACACGAGTTTTACTGCTTGCCGGAGATCAGGAGATTAGAGAGAGGGGAATCTGCGCGCCTAAATAGCTCAAAGGAAGAGTGCCAGCGCGTAAAACTGGAGATCTTTAATTCAAATCCCATCTCAGGTTTATACTCTTTTCTCTACTTATGTTATCCGTTTCCTATAGATGGCGCCTCGAAACAACTGAGATTCATTATTATATCATCATTGCTATTTCATTTTGTTCTTCAATATTCCGACAGGAAAATTACAGAGATATATTATTAGAAAGTGGCGTGTAGCAGGGTTTCATATGACCTGAATCTAATAAGTGATAATATTTACAAGGTAGTAAGAAATTAAGTATTTTAAAGGCCTTCAAAGGAATGGAAATAAGAATAAAAATGAGAAACTAATTACATTAATGCGTCACGATCGAAATATAGTAGATTGTGACAGGATAGCGAAGAAAACAGTTATTCTAATATATAATCCTAAAACGAAAATAGGTCGCATGAGGAATGAGAATAGACGAAGCTTCACAATGAGAAACTCTAAAATTGATATCGCTTTCATATTATTGTCGGGCATACGTCTAGAATGTTTAAGATGAGCTGGTCTTGTAGCATTAAGAACGAGTGAATCCAGAAATGTTTTCTACTTTTTATTGGATAAATATCGGAGAAAACTACTATGGTATTGTACGTAGAAAATTATTTACGTAAATATTAGTTTTTTATCTATTTATTTGTATATTGTAAATGTGTAATAATAATAATAACTATAACGCAGCATTTAATATCGGAAAACTATAGATGATTTTTTTTGTATATTGCGACCGACTTTGTAATGAGAAGTTATGATTTTTACTTAAAAAATGCTGGATCTTTAGAGATATTTCTGCCTAACAATGTGACACGTAAATCTTTGGAAACCGTTCCTTATCGCCGTTGAATATCTGAATTCTGATTTCATCAAAAGTGAATTTGAAATTCTGATCAATTGCTCGGGAACATCTGGCTTCCACTCTAAGTTACATTAAATATTCATAACTCATCCCAGACACAGGCTGTTTGAAACTGCAGGCAACTTGCTTCAGTATTCTAATAGAGAATACTTTAAACGTATTTCGATTTTGTAGTCACTACAACATTGTATGTTATTCCGTCAGTTGATGAATCATGACAACATTTTATTTGAGGAACAGAACATGTAGATAGCAGCGATATTTACATATGCCGGGAAATCCTGCAATAGGAATCAAACAAGAAATACGGGAGGATGCGTATTTATTTTAATCATTTTTTTATTTAGGGATATTCCACAATACAGTGTTTCTCCTTCAACCCAAAGTGATTTGTCGCCAGAGGTTCCTGTCTAAATCATCTTATTCCCTCAAATCTCAAGCTTCCATACTTCTCTTCACTCCGTCCATCCATCCATCCATCCATCCATCTATCCATCCATCGTTCTCTAGGCCTGCTTATTCCACTTCTTAAATTAGCTTTCCAATTAAGGATCTTCTTTGGTTTTCTCTTTTCTTCCATTCTTATGGGGTGTCCATACCATTTCAAACGCTTTTCTTCTATTTTTCCTAAATGTTTTTTTTTAAACTTACATAATTTCCCTTATTATGCTGTTTCTGAGCTTATCTCTTCTTGAAATTCTTGTCGATCGCATCCAAAAATCCATTTCTACTGCTATAGAAGCTTGTTTGTTGGCTTGTTTTCTACCTACTATCCAGGTTTCGAACCCACATAATAAAATGCTTTGTAACCAAAACTTGAATATTTTTACATTATTTACAACATCGGATATACAGCTTTGTTGTCATTCAGATCATTGAGCACAATTCAGGAAAATTGACGTAAGTAACTAAGAATGCACAGACAAAACACAATCAAATCACACAAGTGTAAGCAGTAAGTAATACTATATCAAAATTATGTATGAAAATGTGTAACGTTTATATTGTCTGTGCAACGGATCTGTGCCCCCGTAAGATATGCGAACTGAAGCCTACTTCCTTTTCTGCCTCGGCAAATCATTTCCCTCCCTGCATTCCTATCTCTTGCACTCCAGTGTTGTCAACTCAACTCCAACCTTGCATTATTCAATATTCAAGAGCCATGACACTGGAGGGACTTTGGCAACATCCCTACTCGATAAGTTACCTGTGGCTGCCGTTTGACTAAGGGGAGGATAATGCGGTGAAATGGTGTGCATATATAGACGTGTACTTTTCTAAGAACGATGTCAGCGCTGTAGGGGCACGGATACGTAGGTCCGAAAATACAGAAGAGAGGGAGGGAGAAAGAGGGCGGGAGAGAGAGAGAGGGAGAAGAGTGGGGGGAGAGAGAGGGGGAAAGATTTTCTCTCCAGGCTTTTCTCTCTCTGTTCTCTCTTTGGTCGGCGCTTGTCCCCCCCTCCGGTCGCTCTTGGTGTCCTCTCTTGTTCTCCCCCCGCCTTTTTCTCTCCTTTTTCGGTTCACCTCGGCTCTCTTTCTTGCTCTCTCGTCCTCTTTTTTTTCTCTTCTTTTTGTCCTCATCTCCGTTGGTCCCCTTGCTCCCGTAGGGTCGTTTTTTTTTTCTCGCTTTTTTTTCTCCTTTTTCGTTTCTCTTCGTTTCTCTTTCTTTCTCTCTTGTCTCCTTTTTTTCCCTCCTTTCTCTCTTTTTTCTCTCTCCCTTTTTTTCTCTGTTTTCTCTCTCTTTTCTTTTTCTCTCTCCCTTCGCTCTTTTTTTTCTCTCTCTTTCTTTCCTCGCTCGCTGTCTGTGGCGCTTTGTCTTCTTTTTGTCTCTCCTCCTTGCTCTCGTCTCTTCTTTTGTTTTTTCTCTCTTTTCCTTCTCTTGATTTTCTCTCCTCTTTTCTCCCTTTTTTCTCTTTCTTTTTTTTTCTCTCTATCTGGGCCCCTCTTGGCGCGGCTTACTTTCCCATCTCTTTGTCTCCCCAGGTCTCGGTAGCGCCCTCGTGCTCTCTCTTTTGTCTCTCTCTTCTCTTCTCCCTTTTTTTCTCTCTTTTGCCTATTCTCTTTCTCTCTTTCCTCTTTCCTTTTTATCTTTTTCTGTCTTTTTTTTTTCCTGTTCTTCTCTCTCCTCCTTGTCTCTCTCTCTTTTTCTTTTCTACTCTCCTCTCTCTGCCTTTTCTTTCCGCTCTCTGTCTCTCTTCTTTTTCTCTCCCTTCTACTCTCTTCTCTACCTCATCTCCTTTTTCTCTCCCATCTCCTTCTCCCTCTCCCTCCATACTCCCTCTCCCTCCCTCCCTCTTCCTTCTCTCCCTTCCTCTCCTTCCTCTCCCGTCTCTCCTCCCTCTCTCTCCCTTTCTTTTCTCTCCCTTTCCCCTCTCCCTCCCTTTTCTCTCCCCTCTCCTCTGCCCTACTCCCTCCTTTCTCTCCCTCTCTTTCTCTCCCTCTCTGTTCCCTCCGTACTTAGCTTCTCCCGCTCTCTCTCCCCCTCTTCTCCCTTTCTCCCCCTTCTCTCTCTTCCTCTCTCTCCCTCTCTCCCTCCCTCTCTCCTCCCTCCTCCCTCTCTCTCCCTCTCTCTGGTCTCCCAATTTCTCTCTCCGCTCCCTTTTCTCTCTCTCCCTCCTTTCTCTCTCTGCTCCTCTTTCCCTCTCTCTCTCCCTCTTCTCTTCCCCTCTCTCTCTCCCTCTTTGCTCTCTCCTCCCTTCTTTCTCTCGTCCCTCTTTCTCCTCTCTACATCCCGACTCTGCTGGGCTCTCTCCCTCGCTCTTCCTCTTCTCCTCTCCCCTCTTCTCGCTCCCTCCCTCTTTCTTTGGGGCGGGGCGGTGTCCATCTCTGCCCTCGCCCTCCATCTCCTCCCTTCCGCTCTCCCCCCTCTCTCTCCCCGTCTCCCTCCTCTCTCTCTCCCTCCTTCTTTCCCTTTCTCTTTCCTCTTTTCGTTCCTCTCCCGCTCTCTCTCCCCTCCCTCTCTCCCCTCTCTCTCTCTCTCTTCTTCGCTCCCTTTCTTCCTCCCGCTCTCTCTCTCCCTCTCTCTCTCTCTCTCCCTCTCTCTCTCCTTCTCCCCCTCCGCTCTTCCTTTTTCTTTTTCTCTCCCCCCCTTCCCCCCCCACCCCCCCCCCGGTAGCGCGCCCGCCTGGCGTTCCTCCCCCTCCTCGTTGGCTCCCTCTTCCCAGTGTGTTGTCTTTCCTTCTGAAGATATATCAGGTGAATAAGATTTAGTCCTGAGAGACTGATGATGATAATGATTCATGAAAAATGAATTGTTAGAATGGAGTAGAAACGTGGAAAAGATGGGAAATAAAAGTTGTGGACTATATTTTCGCTATGGAATTCTTACTGAATGAAGAAAAGTAGTAAACCTCAAAACACACATGATTGCATAGCTTAAAGAAAGCAACAGAAGAAACAGGACTATGAGAACCAAATGAAAAATAAAATAAAATTAGAGGAAAATAGTACTACAAAATTGGTCACAGGAAGATTGTCTTATGCATTATAAATCAGTAATCCAGAAAAATATATGAAATAATATATAGTGATGCATCGTAGTAACGACGTTGGATTTTCGCGGGCGACGGTAAAAATATTGGTCTCCAATTGATAGGAATAGATTCGCGAGTCATAAGGTCCGCGCAGACCATCGAAATGTCTGGGCTCTCATTCCACAGATCGCTACGAGTCCATACTTCCACTTTCGGGAAGGATCGATGACCAGAAGGTTCTATTCAGAAGTGTCTCGATCTTTGGCCTAGATATTTTCGTCTACCTACCTATGTAACATGTGGCGAAGACTGAAGCCAGTTATTTTTTTGACAGCTATGGGTGAATTTTGAAGAGAAAACATATTGTAGCTAGTGTATGATCAGATATTGTAAAATAATTGTGTACAAGATAAACTTTGAAGCAGTATTAATTGTTAGTTCAAATTGTGAGTAAATCTCTACCGATAATTTGTAGAATTGAATAAAGTGACTGTGAAAAATTATACATCTGCGTGCGATTATTTACGGCGTAAACTACGTGAAGACGAATCCCTGCATCTGCGGTATATATATATATGCTATAGCATACATTTGTAACCCTTTCTAAATAAATATTGGTCCATCCACCCATACTAATTCTGCCCGAGGGCACGTATTTCACTGCAATCATAGCATTTTCATGTATGCTTTGCAGCTTTACTAGGGAGTTATAGGGTGGTAGCTTCCTGTTGCTTTCCACACCGGTGAAGGATGGTGATGATAATGATAAGGATGATGATGGCCGGGACCGTTGGACCCTAAATGTCTTGACATTTGTCTTACAGGTGAAGAAATACCCGGAAAAAAAAACTCACCCAGGAGCCTGTCCTGACCGGGAATCAAACCCGGGCCCGCTGCGTGACATGGCAGTACGCTACCGCTCGAGACCACAGTGATGGACTTAAATATTGGTGTAACAACAAAATAATAACATCCTCATGTTTGAGATCTTTTGTAATATTTTTGGAGATCTATTTTTTTTTTAATTTTCCTTTTGCGGTATAAACGACTGCTCAATTATAAAACTGGTGTGAAAAACTGAAAACTAAATAACGAACAATTCAGTTAGCTGGACAAATGGAACCAAGCCCTGGTTTGTACAGGGCATCAGACTGAGCACATGTACTGTTATAAATCATAAATAATAAACGTCATAACTGTAGTTTATATCTCATGTAAAAAAAAAATCTGTCCATTGGCTGATTCCTCATTTATATATTAAATTGGTAACCCTAGTAAGTATCCTGATATAAGATTGTCTGTAAACCCTATGTCTTTTCTAACTTTGCTATACACTTTAAAAGTAAAGGAACCATGTTAGCAGGCTATGATGACTCGGGGGGGGGGGAAGAGGCGTGAACGCAATGATCCATACTTGGTCAATGGTGTGATAGGAAAGTCCTGTAGACTTTATCATAAGTTAGGACTATTTAGCGAATAAAATTAAACTGCTTACTCACAAATCATTATTTAAATGCAGTTATTTTAAAATAGCCTATTTATATATTTAACGTAAACGGCGATGTTTGAAAACAAATGAGAAATGTTTGGTTGTGTTTCATTTGTTCATCATTGCAACTAGATCATACTATTTATTGCCAAATAGGATCGCAATATTGTAAGAATGCACCCTAGTGGAGAAAAAATAAAACACATCAAACTGTATATTATAACAAACATTATAAGTTATTAATTATTTTTCTTAGGAAACAACTCAGTAAAATCAGTATTTAAAAACACAATTATTGAACACACAATTATCAAATGTGTAGGTCAAAGGAATCTGCTCATTATTTGCTATATCCAACGTATTTGTTCGAGAGTCAGTCACTGCAAAATAATGCTCTGACCTGTTCAGAATATTAAAAAGGAAGAGTTTTCTTTAATATGATGAACATAAGTAGATAAATATCGAGGTGAAACACGACAGTGATTGGCTGTAAAACAAAATTCATTGAAACGTGACTGGTCATTGGCTCCCATTTGGGAAGTAAGTTAAATAGTCAGGAAAATATACTGGCACTCTGTTTATACAAGGCTGGCTGGTCCCTAAGACCACTCTGTACACGAATGATTGAAAAAAAATCTTCATCCTCTCCATTGCTGGGATCGAACTTGGGCTGTCTAGTCTCCTGGTCCCTGAATTATCCGGTCCACTCATTAAACAAACCAAAATCGATTAAAGGAAGTTATAACCAAAAGTTTCATTTTATGGAAGTGGTAATAAATGGATACTGAAGAAGTTAGTTGAGAACTTTCGGATACTGCAAGCAGATAAAAAGTTGTGAATCGGTTTGCGTTTTAGTAGAAAATAAATCTCCAATTCAAGGGTTTGTTCTGCAAGTAAAATTGTTACACTTTACTGCACACAACTTTTTGCATCCAGGTGAATCGCTGCTAATGTAAAACCCACACCATACTATCTATTCCAAGGCGCAGAATGTGTCTAAAACAGTTTCTCCTATTTCAAATGTCAACCCATGTTTTCCTCCGGTACACACTGCTAAACACTGACAAGTATATGGAGACCAACTAGACTGAGCAACAAAAAATAAACTTTTTTTTGTTTCAGAAAGAAAAATATTTGATTCTGATGGTATTTTTTCTCCTGAATTCAAATATGATATCGGGTTTTCTCCATCACGCAAGGTTTCCGAGAGACAGGGATTTATAATTTCAAACACTAATATTTTCTGCATTCGTAATTACACAATATTCGAACATTCGGTCTCACCTAGAAAGTAAGAAATGACGATTTTGTGCTATATTTCGTCTGTGGAGCATCACTCTTGATGGTCCAACAATAATCGCTAGCATATTAGGGTTCCATTTGCCTTTATATATCTTTTCCATAGCTGATATCATTTGAGTTAGCTTATTTGGTTTTATTTTACAATGGACACATGGACGAAAAAACGTTTATTAAAAAAATTATAAATCCATTAATTGAAATTGAAATAAAAAAAACTATGGGCGATGGAGAAATTCCGAATACTTATTTGAAAACACGATAAAAAACTGCATTAAACACAACTATTGGTACTCATGTGACAAAAATCATGTTGACCAGTGTAATTGATGGAATAATCATAATGCTTTGGAGATTTACATCTTCTGTCTGCCTACTACATCTTGGTGGAAGAATGTTTCTGGGCTCTGATGTGGTTAGCCCATTACGCTTGGAATGATAACTCGCATTTATTTAAAGAACACTTTCTCATTACAAAACATAAGAAGCAGCCAACAAACTTAAATTTTATTGAGTAATGGAAAAATGGGTCACACAATAAAGAAACAATGGTTTATTGAATATGGCGAGAGAGAATTATTAATTATATTGCGTTGGTGTCGTTGCTACAGACGCAGAGAGCCCGGGTTCGATTCCCGGTCGGGACATATTTTCTGGGTGATTTTTTTCGGTTTTTCCCTTATCTCTAAGACGAATGTCAGGAAAATGTAAGTCCCAAATTGTCCCAGAAAACTCATTTGGGCAACGTCATATTCGCATTGTTTAATATGAATGCATGAGTGAATGGAGAGTATCGGATGTGTCTGAATCGTATCAGTGTGGTCTTAAGCAACAATGCCTTGGCGCTGGTTGGACTCCCCAAGGGGGTAAAATTTTTCACAAATAAACGTGAAGAATAAGGATAGCTACAGTAGGTAGAGACCTTAGGTTAAGAAAAGTTATAACGGCTAGGGGACTCGACATGCTGACCACACGTAACCCCTATGCTGGCTGGATGACACATGTGGCTGTAAAACCAGCAGGCTGCTGGTAGGTCATTGGCCTTCTAGCTCTCTCGCGCCAGTAGATTTTGTCCCGGAGATGACCCCAACATTCAGCTAATCACTCGTCCCCCATGTCCTCATATAGTCAAAATATGTGTGAGATTCCTGCAATGTCTGGGTGGCGTGAGGTACGTAAGAGTACATTCTTAGGGATATATTAAAATTAAGGACGAGATAAAGATAATATAATTAATTATTGTGATCTGCGAGTGTTATTAATTCATGTAAAACATTTCGAGAACCACGTCTGTGCTGTAAGGATTAGCGAATTAATATAGAATTCCGGAAGTCTCGATTCAATTCCCTTGGCCATATTTAGAAAACATTCCTTGAGTATGGTGTCTGGAACGGGATCCAGTCGTCTTCATGCCAACAATCTAGTTGCTAGTATGATGAATATGTATTAAATCAGATTAAGAAAACCGATACTAAGATTGAGGGATTACGTCACGCTATCTACATGACTTCTTATATTGTCTTCTGCTAACTATTGACAGAAGCTATCCCAGACGGCTTTGGCTGTACAGAGGTGTCGTGACACGGAAAAACACTAAGGAAAACATAAATTAACAACGTTATTGAAGAAGTTTTCTATCTAAATTCCCCGTACTTCCTCGTGTAAGGATTAGGGTGCTACCTAGTGAGAGTGTTTTAATCTAGATCATGTAGTTACGTTATTTTACCCATAGATGTCAGCGAGTGATATGGGATCGGTATATCGCCTTAGTGAGATACCTAGTGGGCAACTATGGTTTTACTTGAAAGGATAGCTGTCCGTAAATTTTGTACAGAGACCTCTTTATTCAGACTTGCCGTTCTTTTACAAGCTTGAACATCTCTGGAATCGGGAATTAAATTTAACAGTCACCATAAAGCTCCTTAGACTGTTGAAGTCCCTCCCGGAGGACTTGTCACTTGGATTTTTACATCCTAACAACTCATCTACCCTACTGGCTTTGAACCAGCGTACCTCGGAACTAGAGGCAAGGAACAAAACCACTAGTCCACCGCGGCCGACATTGAACAAGTTATTAATTTAATTGTTCAGGAAATGTATCATAGAAAAATGGAAAGGATATTGATGTTATATAGAGTACAATAACATTTAATAATATCCATTACAGGAATTTTACAGAATATTTTTTTTTAAATTGTGTAAAGTCAGGAATTGTATAAAATTGGATAGACCTCCAGAGCAAGGTCATCATCAACAATCACGGAGCTCCAGAGCAAGGTTGTAACACTATTTTTTTTTTCCAAAGTACATTTCCACGTGAAAAAGGCTCCAAGTACCATTAAAAATCTTTTTACATGTAAAACTCTACGTGAGGAAAAATTGTACAAGCATTGACATTGTCTGTTTTGTTTCATATCTATCCATCCATCCTTCCTCCATCCATCAAGGACTACAGATTATTGCAGGTCTTAGAGGTCCTTACAATATGCTTCCATTCATTCCTATATTCTGCCTTTCTTTCGCACTTTTGTAAAACTACATCATCAAATCCCGTTGAACATAATCCAGCTACCTGAAGGTGTCTGTCCATTTCTTCTTTTACCATAGGCCTATGTTTTTGTTAATGCGACTTTTCGACAAGGATCCAACTCTTTCTCTCTGTAATGATGGACCAATATCTAAACCTTGATATTTTTATTATATTATGTATATCAGTGTCACCGCTGGCCTTATATAATCCATCTTTGTATCTAATGCATCAATTATTCTAATATATAGGATCAAAAATTCTCCATGAACATTTTCTTTCGAATATTTTAAGATTTTTTTTGTGCTTTTGTAATACCTAGCTTTGAGAACTGTAGGTAACTATGGACCTCAAAACAGTTTTATATATGGTAGTATCCAAAAGTTAAGGATATTTCGTAAAGCAGAGATATGAAAGGGAAAATGGTGAGAGATAGTCACAAAACTTTGTCATATGTCATATATCACCTTACTTGTGCTATTTGGATAGAGAGGGTGTACCTCCATCTTCGAATAGACATGTGATTCAAAGGTAAACAACCCAGAGCGGATAATTAGTTATTTTTCCCTCATTGTGAAAACAGGATAGTTTTTTTAGCAAAGTGTTTATAGGACAACACCAATATGTAAAAAAAAACACCAGCTAGATCCTGTTTGAAGGGTTGAAAATCGGGACATCTAGAAGCAGATCAGGCACAAACCGAAGTCACTTGAGCCCTGCATTTGTCACAAAAGATTTCAAGACACAGTAAGTGTTAGTTATATATCTTTACGAGGTCGCACATGGGTCACAATTCTTCAATAGGATCAATATTTGACTAACAACATGATGAAATCGGGCAACTGCCTTTAGAACTTGCAGCCGCCTCAAGAGTCCGAGTTTCTGGGTAAACTGTGTACCTCAAGTTCAGGGCAATCTATCTCTCTGCCAGATTTCAGCAGTGTGTGTCCCGCTCACATAAGGTCCTGTTTACAGGGATGTCACCAACATCAACATTGACTCTTAAATGAATAGAGGAACACGGTGTCCAGATTTCCGTTGCACAATAACCTGGAGAGAGCGTGGAACCCGGCTTAATTCCCACAAACATCGTGGAAAAGCATGCATTGGTGGTAGTGGTGTACTAGTGTGGGCAGGATTAATGTTCAATGGACGTATAAATCTGCACATCTTCGTTCATGGTACTGTGAATGCCCAGATGTACAGAAACGAGATACTGGAACCACATGTGCGATTTTGCAGAGGTGCAGTTTGTCCATACCTTAATATTGACTGTAATTCATGTCCGTGTAGAAAAACGTAGATATCCTCCGCATGGTTGACTTCAATTCAGATTCCGAATGTTCTACAATAAAACGTTGTTTCATAATTTGTTCATAACTACAACTAGATAAACATGCCTTGAAGCTTTGATGAATGGCGTCAGTATTGCCTTCAGTATCCGTATTAGGTTTAACTAATTCATAAACTACGCTGTCCTTTGATATTACATCGATCTATCTAGGCATGATGAAAAACAATGTCAATAAACTTATATATCAAGAAAATAGGATAAAATGAGATGGAGATAGGATATCTTCTCACTTAACTCTGAAAGTTAAATTGTGACTAGACAAATTAAGGGTTCAAACAAAAACACTGAGTATTATAGATAAAAAATAAAGCATTATTCATGTTAGCAGAATAAAGAAATGTATTTTTAATAATTTGATTCTCAAAAATTTGAAATCATGACCCAAGTCACTATATTTGCACATGTGAAAACTTTCAAAATTATGACAGGTAGGTTATAAGTTCAAATATCAAAATAATGTTAACTGATATCCTTCTCAATACATCGCGGATTTGAATAAACTATGTGATCAAAAGTCAAAACCACACGATAACGCAGACCTTTCATCAACCAAATTTAGGTTTTACATGACGTTATTCAGAAACAATGAATTTAACGAATGAAGAATGTATACATGAAATGTATAATAAAATATGTGAAACATTTACAATAATAAAATATACTGAACAACAAATACAAACTTAAACAGTCTAATACAAAGAGAAAGTAAAATGAAATAATATCAACATTACTTTCATACCTCACATTCAAATAATCCATTCAGCAATCCAAGTATATACCTCATCACAACAGAAATGTACAAATAATAAGTCTGCCTTGTAAGCCAATCAGGCCTCCCAAGCCGTGCGAACAGAAACCACCACGATGTAAGACTTCACTTGTAGCGTTTCGATTCGGGATGTAAGGATCGCGCAGGTTAATCCGCGCCATTACGTAAGTTTAAGGACAGGTACAGCGTACTAATTACACAGAGTAGGTCAAATATAGAAGATAGCAGTAACAAAATTGTGCACATGGTTCACTGTTTTCTTATACGATTGGACGGGTAAACTTAACTCAAATCGAGTTTAACATCGGCAGAATTTAAATATGTAGGAGGATCGCAGGATGTAATTGATCAGATTTCAAATCAACTAATTAGTTTACATATTACTAGCTTTACCTCCAATTTACAAACAATATAAAGCAAATTGAATTGATCATGTGAACCGTATAACTGTATTAAAATTCATAAAATTATTTATGCAGAAAACTGGGTAGACCAATGAAGAAGGGATTGACGGTTGAGTAATGTGAGCGGAAGTGATCAGCAATCGTTTAAATGATTTATTTCTCAATGATGATAAATATTATGAATTCTGCCTTATTACGCAAAAATGCCATGTTGTGGCGGATACATGTGTTAGAATTACAGTCATTCCTTCTAGAGATTCTTATTTTTAAACAAATCATATAACATTTGAGAGATGTCCAACATAGTTGATGATGGTTTTTCTCAGTATCCAGATATCTGTACGTGGGGTTCTGAGAACGAGTTCTAAGAACTCTCTAGTTTGGAGGTTCCATATTAGGCGAGATACGGTATATAATGGCACGTGCCATGTAATAACGTTTAAAAAATGACAGAAAACATGTCTCATACATTAACAGCAAATTACTATATAATGAGATACCATAACCATGGATTTAATAAGTCCTCAATAGTCCCTGAATACTGTATATGCCGGTAAAGTTCGTTCCACGCTGTTTAAGTATATTATTTTTAAATTTAGTTAGAACTTTGCTGATAAAAAATGTTATTTTTTTATTTAGGTACACCACGGTGGCTGTGCAGAAAAGTATCAGACCGTTCTATAGCAAAAAGCTATTTTTATTAAAACCACTAGAGATCAAAGTAATGGCTGCTGTGGCTATTTTCCCTTTGTGAAGCCATTCAAGCAAGAAAACGGCAGCAAAATCACAAATAACCCGGTCACTTATAGTATGCCAAAAAAGTAACATACGAATATCTTCCAACAAAAAGGTTATCATTATTAGTTGTATTTTAATTAAAAATTAATCACACAGTTAAGAAAAAGTTTTCTTAGTCCTTACGAAAAACGTAATAAAAAGAAATAACGGCTATTTAGTTGAAATGAAATAAGATTGTCTTATTAGTGAATTACTTATATTTAATACTTAGGAAATTAAGGGATTATTCAGCTACCATAACGTGGTAGATGTAGTCTATTTTACTCCAACGTGCCACGTTCGATTCCCAGAGGAGTAGTGGGTTTTAAACCTCCACATCGGGGTGTTGTATCGTATGTGTTGTTTGTCTTTTAATGTCCTATACTCTGACGATGGCTCTGACATTGCCCTACTGCTAAATATATATCAAGAGATAAGTCTAATGTGTGGTTTGGAGTTTTTCCCCTATCAACAAGCGATCCGATTAGGTAATTACTTGTATGTCCCGGAGATTAAGTTCTGTAAAAATGAGATAGGATAATAACAAAAAAGAACAGAATTGAATTATTGATGCAATAATAGTCTATCACACTTGCAATTTGTTTTGAAAAATTATATAGGCCTACTTTTTTTCAGTTTTTATGTCAATTCTTCAAATATTTTTTTAATGAAGGTCGTATTTCCAAAACTATATTCTGAATACAACAATGTTTTCCAGACGTATATACAATAAGATCATATCCAAGGTTAAAAGCTGTAACTATCCAACTTAAAGTTTTCCATGGTTTTGTTCAGTCGACAAAGGAATTTTAGTTAGAATTTCACTACTACAATTCATATTGCCATTATCATTACTGAATCCGCTAAATTAAACCAATCGTCAAGACGTCATCATCTTAATACAACTTCAAATTGAATGTTTTGGCCTTCTCAATAATCTTCCTCCAGATTCTTCTATCTTCTGCCAATTTCAGGTTTGTTATCCTTGTCTTCTTCAAATCCTCACAAACATCATCCTGCCATCAACACATGAACTGATAGAAATTTCATTAAAATAACCATGTCATCATTATCCATCCTTTCAAAGATGGTACTTTTACATCTATTAAGTCCATGTGAATTTAATAATTAATTATCCGCTTTAAAGGAGAAATAGGTCTAATGTTTAATTAATAAACATAGGCCCCTAATACAAAACAAATCTGTGTCAATCTGACAAGTATATTATAAATAAGCATGTTGAAAAATAGTTACATTTTTAACTTTACTTAGAAACGATTAAAAATCTGTGGAATTCATTTACGATCTTAATTAATTTCTCTATCTTTAATGTTAGGTAATAAAATAAGAATATACCTACATTTCCATACATACCGTATCCACAAATTAGGTATATAACTTCACGTCTCTGTAAAATAAAAAAAAACTATATTATCTTCTTATTATTGAAGGAGATCTAACTTCAACTTTAAAGTACAGGGTGTCCACAAAGACCTGCTACAAAAACATTATAACTTAGTTCGAAAACTATCTGCGATAGAGACATGAGTTTTTTTGCAACGTATTCTACGTCTTTCAAAGTTTTGTTTTAATTTGTTGCAGTTTGTGATTTAAACGACAATGACGACACCACAGGAAAAAGGCCCATTGTGTACGGTAGTATGCTGAGTCTGGTAAATTACCAGTAACTGTTCAGCGAAATTTCTACCGGCAATATGGAAAAGATCCTCCATCCAAATAATCCATAATTAGGTGGGCCGACAAAATTTCTAGCGACTGACAGTGTAATGGACTTGCCACGTAGTGGACGACGAGGTGTGAGCCAAGAAACTATCGACAATGTGCAACTTGCATTTCAACGCAGACCTAAAAAAATCGGTTCATCGTGCTTCACGGGAACTGCAGTTATCAAAATCAATCATTCATAAAGTCCTATATAAGCGTTGCTAACAACTAACTTCACTCGGCGTGGTGATTTTGCTGATTCAATGCTGAACGCAATTGAAGAAGATCTGCAGAGGGCGATGTTCTCTGATGAAGCAACTTTCTTTGACATGTTAACCGCCATAACGTTCGGATAGGGGGGTACTGGTGATTTACCAGACTCAGTGTACCACCATACACATAGGGTCTTTTGCTATGGCGTCGTCATTGTCGTTTAAATCTTCATCTGCAACAAATGTAAACAAAAATTTGAGAGATATAGAATATGTTGCAAAAAATCGCATGTCTCTATCTCAAATAGTTTACGAACTAAGTTACATTGTTTTGGTAGCAGGACTTTGTGGACACACTGTATTTTAATTTTCAGTTAACCACATATAAATAGCATGTAACAAAACTTGAAGATTAAATGTAAATGATTTTTCCTGTAAAACTACATAGGTAAGTAATTCAAGATTTCAATGTAAAATTGATACAAATATCGATACAAAATTGTAAATGGGCAATATAAAATTGTCAGTATAAAGTTGAAGATAAAAATTATAAAATTAAATTAAATATTACAAAATAATTGAAGATAAATTTTAAGATTATTTAGGTATATTCGCAATATGGAACATTTTATCAGGTTTTAATATTAGAAAACCACCAGAAGGACGAGAGAGATATGGAGCGGCAAGTTTATGTGGGACGAGTTGCCATTGAAGTAGCGTCCTCTGACATTTGTTTCCTCTCAATGCCATTAGTTTACAAAGTGCACTCTCTAGTCCTCTTGAAGCTCTGCCTCCCCTATAAGCTTCCATCAGAACTACCAAACAGAAGTAGAAAATGCACAATTTTCAAGTAAGCAATTATTTGACCATCTTAATAAAGGGTTAAGGTGCAATGTGTCATTTTCAACAAGATGTATTTGATTCAGACTGTAATGTGGTGTTACATAAGATATCTTACAAATGTCGTAAAGCCAATGGTGAATCCATAATCTCAGACGCTAGTTTTTAGAAGATTCTATTATGAAGGTTTCGAGTTTCAAACCCCTCACCAATTTAAGTTTTTTCGTGGTTTTCCCATAACTTAAACACAAGATCACAATATAACGCTTAATATAACGCAATATAGGACATCACAACACTCCATATCATATACTATTTACACTTCTTGCAACTGGAATTGTCTACCACAGGAAATAAGGGGCTGCCGGACATTGGCATCTTTATAAGAAATCTTAATTTATATTTGTAAGCAGAGCATATAGTCCACGACACTTCCTCCGTTACCATTTACGAACGTAACTTCCCCTTCAATATCTTCCCCGTATTTTCAGTTTAGCATTTCTAGGTTATAAATGTCGCAAAACGTCAGAAGTTCTCTCCCATACGTATTAATAACCCTATCCTTACTCGCCCGAAATCCCTTTCTTAAATCTTCATCTCCTTCTTCCGCCCTTAAAATTATATTTTCTCCCCCAGTTCTACCATTAAAATTACCCATTATAAGAGTATCTGCCACCGGGAATTGATATCCGAGTTCTATCATTGTATCTCCCAGGTCATCGAAAAAAGGTAGATATAGCGTATCGAGATCCAGCCGGCTGACGATATACCGAGAGGATACATAAACAAATATCCCCGATTTTTACATGTATACACGTGACACCCTCTATTTCAACATGAACATTTTCAAATTGTCTAAATGTATTATTTTCCAACATTGTTAATATCCCTCCCGGATACCTTCCCCTTTTTTGTTTACTACCCCTCCCCTTATTTATACAATTAAATCCATCAAGTTCAATATGGTCTTTGTCCCCCATCCAAGTTTCTATAAATGAAATAAAACTAAAATATTTAACATAATTAATGAATCTGTCGGAAGACATTCGTTTTTTTCAATCCTTCAATATTCTACACAGCAATTCTGAGAGGGGTGGGGGTTGTCCTCTATGTTTTAATGGTTTTCTTTTACTGCTCTTGGCGACCCTTCTGCATTGTATTTGCAAGTTTTTTCGACATTCTGCTTCTCAATTGTCGCGCCGGGCTTACCTCCCTCACACTGCTGTCTTCTGTCCTCTTCTCTGCAGGGTTGTCAGTTCTCTCACACTCCCCTCGTTCCCGTGTCGGTTTCTTGGGACTCGAACTCTGCCTCTCAGATGTCGTTCCCCGTGACTCACCTCGTTCCCTTGTTGTTTTATTGAGATTCGAACTCTGCCTTTCAGAGGTCGTTTCCCGTTGAGTTGTCCCTGCCGCTTCCTTCGTGGACACAGACATCTCCTCCAGTTCTCGTCGAGTCCTCACCCGTCCATTTATTACAAGTTTATCGAAACGGATGAATGCCTGAGCTCCCTGCTTCCTTGCGTCCACTAAATGTCGTTTCAGGAATGCTCGCTCCTCTCTCACTCTCCGGCTATGGTCTTCACTCACTGTCACTCCAGTGCCCCGTAGATATCTTGCCTCCCTTATGATTTCTTCTATATCCCTATAGTGAGCTAACTTGCACACTATAGGCCTGGGGTAGCGTCCACGACCCACTCTATGAGAGCGTTCGATGTCTGGTTCTAGCAGAACTATTCCAATTTATCTTATGACATGCCTTGTTATAATCGCCGTAGTGTCCCAAGACTCGTTCTTCTCTTCCCCACACCATACAACACAATATTGTTCCTTCAAGATTGATTTTCTAGATAGTAAATTTTTTCTTCTAGCCTCCTAACTCTCTCTTCCATACTACTCCAGGCTACCTCCATTCTCTTGAACCCTCTCTACGACAGAGTTTACCACAGACACCATGTCCTCCGTCTTTCGGAATCCCTGGGCCATCTCTCTCCTCATCTCTTCCAGCATTTTCTTCGTGTCCTTCATTTTTACAATTTGACAACACCGCACTGTTGTCGAGAGCTAGAAAACACGTCCGCACACTACCACGTACAAACTGTGAAGAAGGCATTAAACTATGCCCGCTATGCGATGACCATGAAAACTGGCAGCATATCATAGCATTATGTAGAGAGACAGAACAACTTATATTGCAGATGCTGCCGGAGAGATTTCTCAGGCCGGATCGTGGGAGAGTGGCGTGTTGGGATCTTTTAGGACGGATCGAGAGTGAATCAAAAACATGCACTTTTTTTGGTACAGTAAGGAAATTGAGATATAGCAAAATTGTAGATTAAGGATATATGTATTATCAATAAGAAGAATCTCAATATGGTATTTGTTTTCGATCTTTAATTATATAATAAGTAGGTCTGATAAGTTGAATAGTCTGATGGTGCATTTGATGTCTGCAGGGACGGTTGGAGGGGGGCATGAGCGTGCGTGTGTGTATATGTGTGGGGGTGTGTGGGTGTATATGTGTGTGTTTTTTTCTAATTTGTTTTCTAGTATTTTTTTTTAATATCAATGTACGGAATATGGATGAGTGTAGATATGTATTATTGTGATGTAGTATAGACATAGATTTTACTTATATGTAGCCTGTTATTGTTTTTGATACAGGTGTATTTGTAGGTATTTGTTTATATTATGATTAGTTTTATTTTTTATTCGTGGAAAAATAATGCACGTACGGCCAAGCAGGCCCGTGCGCAATGTAAATGCATATGTATTTTCTTTCTTCTGAAAAAAGGGCAATAAATTCCATTTATCTATCTAATTTATATTTGCTCTAACCTTGACTTCATCATTTCCCAGTGTAAGGTACATATGTTAATTGGTATTTATCGTATAATTTATCATATTTGTATTATTATTATTATATTGTTATTATTATCACAAATGTTATTATTGTTATTATCGTATAAAATGTTGTTTGTGCATGAAATTTACATTGCAACATTTAATATATTTTTAACTCTTTATAATTAATATATATATATATATATATACATACATATATATATATATATATATATATACATATGATATGATATGAAAAGAAAAAAGAATGCTTGAGTCGGGATTTGAACTCGAGTCTCTAAAGTCTGTACCTTTAGCGCTCTAACCAACTGAGCTACCCAAGAATTCCAAGACAAACATACAATTTTCTTATACATGTAGTATTCTCAATTCACACAAGAGGTAGCGGAAATATCATTCAACTGCCATCTAGCGGCTAACCTAACAGTTAAGCAAATTATTAAAGAGAATATTTACTTTATAGCAGTAACGCTTGTATATATAGATATTATAAATATATTTTTGACATTTGGCAATGAAGGCAAATATGGTATGAAAAGAAAAAAACGAGAATGCTTGAGTCGGGATTTGAACTCGAGTCTCTAAAGTCTGTACCTTTAGCGCTCTAACCAACTGAGCTACCCAAGAATTCCAAGACAAACATACAATTTTCTTATACATGTAGTATTCTCAATTCACACAAGAGGTAGCGGAAATATCATTCAACTGCCATTTAGCGGCTAACCTAACAGTTAAGCAAATTATTAAAGAGAATATTTACTTTATAGCAGTAACGCTTGTATATATAGATATTATAAATATATTTTTGACATTTGGCAATGAAGGCAAATATGGTATGAAAAGAAAAAAGAATGCTTGAGTCGGGATTTGAACTCGAGTCTCTAAAGTCTGTACCTTTAGCGCTCTAACCAACTGAGCTACCCAAGAATTCCAAGACAAACATACAATTTTCTTATACATGTAGTATTCTCAATTCACACAAGAGGTAGCGGAAATATCATTCAACTGCCATTTAGCGGCTAACCTAACAGTTAAGCAAATTATTAAAGAGAATATTTACTTTATAGCAGTAACGCTTGTATATATAGATATTATAAATATATTTTTGACATTTGGCAATGAAGGCAAATATGGTATGAAAAGAAAAAAGAATGCTTGAGTCGGGATTTGAACTCTAGTCTCTAAAGTCTGTACCTTTAGCGCTCTAACCAACTGAGCTACCCAAGAATTCCATGACAAACATACAATTTTCTTATACATGTAGTATTCTCAATTCACACAAGAGGTAGCGGAAATATCATTCAACTGCCATCTAGCGGCTAACCTAACAGTTAAGCAAATTATTAAAGAGAATCTATATATACAAGCGTTACTGCTATAAAGTAAATATTCTCTTTAATAATTTGCTTAACTGTTAGGTTAGCCGCTAGATGGCAGTTGAATGATATTTCCGCTACCTCTTGTGTGAATTGAGAATACTACATGTATAAGAAAATTGTATGTTTGTCTTGGAATTCTTGGGTAGCTCAGTTGGTTAGAGCGCTAAAGGTACAGACTTTAGAGACTCGAGTTCAAATCCCGACTCAAGCATTCTTTTTTCTTTTCATATCATATTTGCCTTCATTTCCAAATGTCAAAAATATATTTATAATATATATATATATATATAATATATATATATATATATATTTGTCAAATATTTATTTGTATTTGTGCAGGTTGCGTGGAAGAGAAGGCCTTATGGCCTTAACTCTGCCAGAATAGATAAATTATTATTATTATTATTATTTAATACACAAGTGATCTTCTTGGTGATATAATATTTATAATATATAATTTTTTTATTATTATTATTATTATTATTATTATTATTATTATTATTATTATTATCAAATTAAGGTAAATAGTGCGTCACTTGGATGTAATATTTCACAATTAATAATTATTAAATATTGCTTTGAAGTGTATATAATATGAAGAGGGATATGCAACACAGATCATTGAGTACATATCCTTCTGTTAGAGATTCAAAACGCAAACTGATCAGGTATTTGGAGCACCCTAAAGTTAAATTGAAACAAGTCTGCTGTTTCGAATTGCAACTGTACATAAAGTTAAAATTCTTATTCATCTTGTGATACAAGCATAGACAAGTGAAACCAGGTTGAAATTAATTTTAGTGCTGACGAGCGAATGAGAGGCCTACTTGGTTGCTATGGTAGCGGCACGAGGGTAGAGAACCCGCTATCATACATTGTGGTCAACGCTACATCCACGCCATTCTTTCATGCATACGACTTATATTTTTAAAATTAAAACTAGAGAGAAACGTGGTTGTACCTTAGATACCATAAAAAGCTGTATTCCCTTTTCATCATTTTAACGGAAAGAGAATACAGATTAATTAAATTGTATATATGGGATTCTAAGTAAAAAATATAAAACAAATATTGAAATCCTCCTACCTGTGCAGACAATGAAAAGAAACAGCTATAATTAAAAACAAATACATTTCATGTTATGATCGTGTTGTTAATAATATTTTACTTGCTTTTAATATTTGCGATTTTTTATTCCAATTATATTTTGAGTTTTTCAGTACATTTGGTCACATAGCGTATGAAACAATTAGGTATTTACCAGATAGCTGTGCATCTCATATGGTGATCTCAAAGACAGTTTAAGAATAAATTTGTCTAAAAGAGATAAAATAAAATAAATTTTTACTATTAATGCCACGCAAAGTAGGATTATTGAAATTGCAACCGCGTATTACTTATTTTATCATAAGTAATGCCACGAGTGATTTCCAAATTATCGATAAAATTCACGACTCACGAAGTGAGAATTCATCTAGAGAATTTGGAAATCACTCGTGTCATTTGATAGGACTATTTAACGAATAAAACAATATTTGTTTAATAACGTCAACATCAACTTTTATAAGATTCATGATGTGTTGCATTGAGGTTTATTCAAAATTAATATAAAATTATAGAATATTCACCTGAAAGGTCCGTCTCCTCAACTTAATTAATCATTTAACTGAAAATGTTAAATGATTAATTAAGTTGAGGAGACGGACCTTTCAGGTGAATATTCTATAATTTTATATTAACGTCAACATGTCTGTACATGCGCACCATTTCTTGCTCGGAGGAATTCCAGATGATTGTCCACTTCCATCCATGTACGCTGTAGAATTGCAGCTGTTTCGTGACGGAAGGCATCGGTAATGTGTTATCGCAGATCAATAATAGACCTCACCATGTCTTGTAGACGATATATTTAATAAATCCTCAGGGAAATAAGTCGGGGGAGCTAGCAGCCAATCTGTCGGACCTTGTCGCCTGATCCAACGAATTGGGAAGAGTTGGTCTAAATAATCCCTAACAATCAGTGACCAATAGGAGGAGAGATGCACCGTCTGGCTGGAAAACAATGTTGAGAATATCTTCAGTTTGTGGAATTACAAATAATTCCAACATATCCTAATATGTAATCCTTATGATGGTCTGTTCAGCAAAGAAATATGGTCCCACGACTTTGTTTTTCATTAGGTCACATCAGACATTAAAATTCCATTTCTATGACCACAGGAGGATTCTCTAACTCCTATATTCTGCAGTTATGCTCATTAACTTTTCCTGAAACATGAAATATTGATTCATCACTAAAACAGATCCGTGAAAGGTACTTGGGGTCTACCTTAACGATTAAGCATGTTTATAGCAAATGATTTTCAATGTAGTTTGTCATTTGGTAAAAGTTTCCGTACTAACTGCATTTTATACGCGTAGATATTTATGAAGAACTTTATGGATTGCCGATTACGGAATGTTGAATTGATTTTCTGGGTCTTCTTGCAAATACCTCGCGCATCTCTTCAACACGTTCATTCGAAGTGTGCTACTGCTCTTGTCCTTTAAACCACTTCCGGTCACTTTAAGTTTATTCGGCCATTGGTAGATGCTCCTTCGTGTTGGAGGTTCTAGTTGGTACACTCTTCTGTATTTTCGCTGCACTCATGTTACAGGTTTGAACTCTGTTAGCCACAAACAACACATACCTTTTTCCTGCGGTGCCGCCATTTTCCGTTTATTGAGCTCACTAGCGTCACTACACAATCAAAGTCCAAACTACTGCAACGTTGCTATATAAGACTATAATTTCATAAAGCACTTAAACTACAAAATCATATACGGATTCTTTGTCTCCCATAAAATATTTAAACATATTTCATTCAATTATTGAAATAAAATTTATTAACTTAAGTCAGTGTTTACTTCGTTCAACACGTCATTCCCTGTATATTGATCATTTTGTATTTTATATTTCCAGACATTAAACCGGAACAAGCCTTAATAGGCTTAATCCAGGAAGATAGTGATGTTACTGCCAGTTTTAATTTTATAAGCTTAGATCGAACAATAACACAAGTATTAATAACTTAATTTTTGCCGATGATTTAGTCTTACTACACCATGATGAAGATCTGTTACAATTGGCTGCTTATAAAATAAATACAATATGTAGCGATTACAATTTTAAAATTTCAGTAAGTAAAACAAAAGTAATGACATTTTGTGGAAGAAACACTCTGCGTGCAAAAATAATAATTAGAGACCAAACTATTGAACAAGTATCCCATTTAAAATATTTAGGATGTGATATCAGCTATGGGTATGATAAAGATATTGAACATAAAACTCATCAGTTTGAAGCTATTTGTGGCACAATAAATAGAACATTGAAAAATAAAGCCAATAAACAAACAAAATTTAAATTGTACGAAACAATGGCGGTCCCTGTCCTTTTGTATGGGAGTGAATCTTGGATTATCACTACCAAACAAGAAAGTAAAATCCAAGCAGCCGAGATGAAATTCTTAAGAAGAGTAAAAGGATGTACTAGAATAGACCAGATAAGAAACGAGGATATCCGTGAAGAACAACAGATTTACTCTATAAAAGAAAATATATTTAACAACAAGATTCAGTGGAAAGAACATGTAGAAAGAATGGAAGAAAGTAGATTACCAAATAAAATCTTACATTATTTTCCGAGAGGAAGAAGAGATGTCGGACGTCCTCGGAAGAGATGGTCTTAGATCTATTAGTGAAGACGGAACAGGCAACTAATGCCTAATCCAGGAAGTGCAGAAGAATAATTTGTAACTAATTTTATATTGGCCGTTTCCAATTTTGTATTGAAATTTTCAATTAAGTACTTGTAACCTTATATTGTTAGTACATATTAATTTTATATATCAAGCCTCAGATTCTTGTTGCCGTTCGTTTATAGTATTTCAAAGTTTATATTAACAACATCTTCAATTGTATATAGTTAATGTTCTATTATCATAGATATACATATTTGTATTTTACTAATTTCGAATGTTACATTGCAGAATTTTATATTGCCAAATATTCGATTTTAAAACATACATTTTTATTTTCATTTGCATTGATCTTTAATGTTATAATATTAGTACTCAAATTAAAGGTGTATAATAGTTAAATGCAAACTATAATATAATGACAGTAATTTACATATAACCATAAGAAATAAAATTCAACACTACACTTACTGGAATGAAAGAATATTAGAGCTTCGACTGAAAATAAATAGAGGTAATTTGACAGTTCTTGGTGTATATGCACCAGAGGAAGGCCGTGAAGAAGACAATGAAGAATTTTATAAAATATTACAAGAAATTTATAGCAAAATTAATAGAAATGATTACATTCTCATAATAGGAGATTTAAATGCCAGAGTGGGCAATGCTCAAGTCAACAATAATATTGGAACATTTGGCGAACCAACCAGCAATAGGAATGGGACAAGATTAACTGATTTTGCTATCTACAATGAACTGAGAATAACGAATACCTTTTACAATCATAGAAACATACATAAGTATACCTGGCATCGTCAGGACTCAAAATCAATCATTGATTATTTCATTGCAAATAATAAGATTTTTAAATTGTTTCTCGATGTCAGAGCCTACAGAGGATATGATATCGGTTCAGATCACTACCTAGTAGAAGCAAAAATAAGATTTCCACCAAGATGGTTAAAAAAGAAGAAACAACAACAACAGAGCATAGAACAAAAGTACAAGGTAAAATTATTTTATGATGACAGCATTAAATGGTTATATTCGAGAAGAATTCAGCAATATATGGCAACAACTCCAGAAAGTAATGATGTCGAAGAAGAATGGAAAAACATTAAAATGATAATTCAAAATGCAGCTAATGAAACTTTAGGAAAAGTAAATATACAACAAAGAAGAAATAGAACTCTAAAAATCTGGGATGATCAAATAAAACAATTGATTGAAGAAAAAATGCAGCTTATAAAAAATATTTGAACACAAAGACAGTAGAAAATGAAATAGAATTCAAACGCTGTAGAGCTATTGTTAAGAGGGAAATAAGAAAGAGACATAGGAAAACATGGTTAAATTTTGTTACACATTTAGAATCAGATTTGCATAAGCTCCAACCTAATGCCTTCAAAATATTAAAACATTTGAATAAAGATATTAAAGAATCTACCAAAATTAATTGCGGAGTAACAAAAGAAGATTTTTTCAATTATTATAAAAGTCTTTGGACTGACAATAGCTATGAAGATACAATTTTCCGAAATAATAATGAGACAGATTCCATAATATCATTGGAAGAATTGAACAATAGTTTAAAGAAATTAAAAAATGGGAAGGCAACTGGCACAGATGGCTTGAATTCTGAATTGTACAAATATGCAGGCAAACAGTTCCATGAAAGACTGTTGTCCTTCTTTAATAATGTATTCAAAAATGCAGATATACCACAAGAATGGAAGACAAGCATTGTTATACCCCTGTTCAAGAAAGGAGACAAGAGAAAAATGGACAACTATAGGGGAATCAGTTTGTTAAACACATGCTACAAAATTTATGCAGACATTTTAAATGGAAAATTGAAAAGTTTCAGTGAAAAATTCCTTATGGAATGTCAAAATGGATTTAGGAAAGGACGATCTTGTATTGATTCAGCATTTTCTGTTAAACTATTGCTTGAAAAAAGAAGAGAATTCAACTTAGAAACACATTTTGCTTTCATAGATTTTGAAAAAGCATTCGACACAGTCAAGAGATCAAAATGCTTAAATATATTGGAAGACAGAAATATACCAAATTTACTTCGGCAGAACATACAAAATATTTACAAAGACAACACCATAAAGATTAAATTAAATAACAGATTTTCTGAAGAAGGAATTATAAATCGTGGTGTGAGACAAGGCTGCCCCCTATCCCCAACACTTTTTGCAATTTATATCAATGAAGTAATATGTTGCTCGAACAAAACATATAAATTTGGAATAAGAATATCAGAAAATAGAAAATTAAACACCCTATTGTTTGCAGATGACCAAATAATAATAGCAAATTCCGAAGATAATCTACAGAAAGGTCTGTATGAACTTAACAAAATTACAGAAGAATATGGATTAAAGATATCTACAGAAAAGACAAAAATTATGGCATTTCAAGGTGTAGATCCTGTCAGAAGTAAAATTGTACTGGACAATAACATTTTGGAGCAGGTGAATAATTTTACATATCTAGGATGCAATATCTCATATGAAGAAGAAAAGGATGTAAATGCAAAAATATCTAAATTTTTAAGAATTTTAGGGTTAATAAATTCTATCTTCAAGCCACAGTTAGTCCAAAAGCATTCAAGACTGAAAGTGTATAAAACACTGGCTCTTCCAACTCTTTTGTATGGTAGCGAAGTATGGACGTTGAAACAGAAGGATATACAGAGACTTAGATCTGCTGAAATGAGATATCTTCGGAGGACTGCAGGATACACACTACTAGATCACAAAAAAAAAAATGAAGACATCTTAGAAGAATTACACATGGAATCTTTAGAAAACAAAATTTCTGATTATAAGTCAAGATGGATGCAACATGTTCATCGAATGGAAGATCACAGAATACCCAAACAAATGTTAAGATATCAACCTGCAGGAAGAAGAAGACCAGGACGTCCACTCAAAAGACTTCTGGATGGTGTTTCTCTTGAGGCCGAAACAGGTCAACAAATGGCCTAAATTCGTGAATGTACTATGATGATGATGATGATAATTTACATATCACTCACTCTTCATTAAAAAAAAGTGTTATATTATTGTTGGTCTGAAGATCTGCTAGGATATCAAGGAGAGAGAAAATTAGAAATGATTTTATAAAAGAGAACATGAATGTGCAAAACTCGATTTTAGAAATTATTCAAGAAAAACAACTCAAATGGTACGATTATATTAAGCGAATGGAGGATGAAAGCTTACCAAAAAATAATGGAATGGACACCAATCGGAACGAGAAGGAAAGGACGTCCAAAACTCACGTGGATCCAAGGGATTAGTGAAACTTTGAAGGACTGGGAAATAGAGGAAGAACTGCGTTATAATAGAGACGAATGGAGGAAAATTATAAAACGAAATTGAAGACAAATTATTGGTGCCGGAAAATGTGCCAATATTGTTAAAACTGGAAATATATGTATGTATATATATATATATATATATATATATATATATATATTGTTGGTTTATATCGCATTTATCATAGCCAATATTAATGAATGAAAGTATATTATAATTCAAAATACAATTGGAAAATGCACGTCAACATGAGTGGAAAAATAATTCCAAGAGTTATTCATCGATACATATATAGATAAAGATGGTTTGAGGTATGTAAAAGGCCACATGACGGGAAGATGTTGATGGCAATTATATTAATTTTTTTGTTTCGTTGGCATTGACAACGATACATAAAATGTTGTTGTATCTTAAAATGCTAATGGTACAGTAAGTGAGCGCAAAATTGCCACAAGTAGTTTGTTATCAATGTATCTGTAATGAATACTGTACTTCCGCATTACAAGCAATCTTGTGCGTGTGTGCGCGATGGAGCCATATTGATCCGCAGCCTCTCAACTCGCGGGATAAATGGTCCAGAGGTAACTGCATTTGCTCCTATCAAATTGCACCTCCTCCAGCCCAACCTTCTGTAATTGTAGCAGATAAAATTCATATATAATATATATCTCCAATAAAAAAAACTGCATTTTCGTTTTTATGGCTAGCTTAAATTCGAAATTCTTAAAAATATGTTAACAGACAGCTGATCTGGAAGCAATAATTATGTTACTACAACATTTAAATTTATATAATTGGATCACATGCAGCAAAAATCCCTCACACAGTCGGCTCATTCATTATGACACCACAACTAAGGGGTTAGAGAGAAAATATTGAGCCTGATAGGAACACGAGTCTCAGAAGCTCAATCTTCTTCTTCTTATTCTTATTCATAATTTGTAGGAATTTCATCCTATTTATTTTCCAAATCACTCCTCGGAGGAAGACGTATTGGATGTGCATCCACTGTCTATCCATTTCCTGGCTTGTCTTCCTCTTGTTCTTCTCCCGTCCATTGGTCTATCGTCTTTAGCTCCTGATGCAAGTCGGTTGTCTTCCATTCTTTCTAAATGACGTTTCCAATATTTTCGTCTGTCTATAATAAATTTGGTTATGTCTCGAGTATGACATCTGTCCCTAATTTCTGTATTGTATATCTTATCAAATAATGTTTTCCCCTGTGTTGTTATTACATCTTCATTTCACATGAGCTTATTATTTGTTTAGTTTATGTTGTATTAGCCCTAGCCCAATCAATAAAGCAAAAAGAAAAGCTGGAAATACCCATGCAAATCAGACTGAGGTTCAGATTGTTCTTTTACTTAAGATGTGTTAAATTCCATTATATTCCAACATCACACGGAAATATTTCACGTGTTCCTAAGTATTAATTTACGAAATAGGATTCACTTCTAATAAGTAGCAACATATACAATCTTTATATGCTAGCTAGATATACTTAATATTACAGACCTAATATTATATTTTTTTAAATATTATTTCACTTATATGATATTAATTTCCATTAATAAGGGTAAGTTGTAATAAAGTAAAAGTTATTTTTGAAGAAGTGATGCAATAATTATTATAATCACATATTTCTTGATTATGAAGAAAATCAAGAAATAATTATAAAGTTCGTTGTTAAAAGCAACCGTCGCCGTAATTCACGTGCCGCTATGCCCGTTGACAAATACCGCCCTCGCCACGATCGGTGTTTTATTGTTTCAACTTATCATTTGTTGCAATAATTTTGATCGAATAAAACTCGTCTCTTCTGTATTATTCCCAATTTATAAATCCGAGTAAAAAAAGAAAGAAAATTAGTTCAGAAGCGGAAAAAAAGTAGTGTTGCCGCTTAAAATAAAATTAGAAATGTTTGAACGTTAACGTGTTGGCGAATCGTTTGCATCTATATCAGGCTGTTACAATGTTAATGAATCAACTGTACGATTCATCAAGAGATCTGAAGACAAAATAAGGAATTCTATTGCTATATTCATAGCTGAATATCAATGTGAATTGGAAGACCTTATAAAAGCTGCAAAACAGGGAACAAATACTAAGTTCTTTAAGCCCTTGCCTAAGCCTGACATTAATAATTAATATTCAAAATCTCTCATTAATTGATTTATTTTGATATTTTATTTTATTTCGGAACCTTGGAACGTCTCCCCTATATACCCATACAAATTACCATTCCATATTAGCGGTTTGTGTATTCGCGGCATATTTGCGGAACATATCCCCCGCGAATAAGGAGCTTTTACTATACTCTCATATACTGAACTGAACAATCCGTTGTAGGGAAGGGAACGAACGAAAACAAATCAGGTGGCAGAGGTAGTACAACTGCAGGGAGGAAATCCTATACATTAATCTAGAAAAGTTGACATTCAAGCTGCAATCTCCAGTCTTACTGTTTTCAATAACTTAAGTAGTATGTTTATATAGTACTTCTTTCTGAACACAAGACGTTACACCTGCAGTAGGTTGTCCAACTCAGCAAATAGCAGTACAAAATTTGAGTTTCTCAATGTAGCACCACAAAATACATGTTGATATCTATGATAATTTCTGGTATATAGGACTTTAAAGTTGTTTAATTATTTTGTAATAGACCTTTATACATTATTTTCTGTGGCCCGATAGGTTTGGCTGCAAACTAATTTTGATTATGGACTGAAATGTTGGACTTTGATCGATGTAGCGCAGGAGAGAGGCGTTTGTGTCTAGATAAGTCCTTGGAGTCAATTAATATTCTTTTGAATTGTGAAGATACAATTTCCGGGTGTAAATTCGTGGCGTTGGATACAATTCTATGGTTCTTTGAGACTACGTTTAAGAGATCATTCATGACGTATTAATTTTACATAATGTTCAATGTATTGTTATAATGGAACATACATATAACTAGGAACAATAAATTACAAATATATAATTCGACAGTGAGAAGTACTGTCACTTATGGACCTGAAGCATGGAAATTCAACAAAAACCTATGCCGATGAAAATGTATTTCTTGAGGAGACCGACACGATGTTTAAAAAACATAATATTAAGTTTATTATATAAGATAGAATCCACCGCTGCGCTGTGGTCTCAAGGTAGCGCGCTACCTTGTCACGCAGCGGGCTTGGGTTCGATTCCCGGTCGAGACAGGTTCCTGAGTGAGGCTTTTTGGGGTTATTCCTCACCTGTAAGACAAATGTCAGGAAGCTAAGGGCCCCGAAAATCATCCGGCCGCCATCATCATCATCATCCTTGATGGGAGTGGAATGAAACGGGAAGCTATCACACCTGTAATTCCCTAGTAAAGCATAGCATGAAAATGCTATGCAGTGAGTATTTGAGAATAAAGTTCTTAGGAAAAATTTTGGACCAAAGAGAGATGAACAGACGGGTGAATGGAGGAGACTACATAACACTGAACTACTTGGTGTTTATAGGAAGCCAGATATTATAAGAACAGTTAAGTCTCGTAGACTGCGATGGGCAGGACATGTGGCACGAATGGGGAATGAAAGATATGCATGGAAGCTTCTTGTAGGAAAACCAGAAGGAGAACGGCCAGTTGGTAGACCAAGAATGAGTTGGGAGAATAATATTAACTATGATTTGAGGGAAGTAGATTATACAGAGAATGATTGGAAAACATTAGCTCAGGATAGGGATGTATGGAGATCTTATGTCCGCAAGGCCATGAACCTACGGGTCCGATAGTGCCAATGAGATAGTTTTTAGTTTATTTTACATTTAGCACGAAGAAAATATTAAGAAGTCGATAAGTAAATATTTTTATTCAGTTCAGAAGGCGAACGGAGCAAGGAAAAAAAAAAAAAAAAACGAAAACGATTCTAATACTTTTTCATAAAACAACCTGTTAAATGAAGATATATTGTAAATTTGAATTCCCTTAGAAACCGGGAACTTTTATAAAGTTTCCAGAAAACTTGCGACTTCCTATCTAACATCATACATTCGTATATATAGCATATAGATGTAGACACCAGTGAAATATAGTACGCAATTTTGGTGCTGTCAAATGTATTTCAGATAAAAGGAGAAAATATTTGGAGAGAAGGAATATTTAAGATGGTGGAATGTCTTCGATTTCTTGTGCAAACAAAAGAATCTGACGGTAGGAACTGAAAATAAAGCTCCAAGAAAAGCGAAGTCATTCTATTTTCTTCATAAAAAGAAATAGATGAAGTAGCGGAGATTGTAAACCCATTATTCCGCAATGTATCAAAATGTGCTGACGCAATTTTAACAAGAAATTACTTTAACTTGTGAGAAATGAATTTCTCGGCTGGAAATTCATGCATGTTAATATTTTCTGAATAATAAATATTTCTTCATTTTATAAATTATGAAGTATAAAATGTAAAACAAATCAGACGATTTAGGCCTATTTTCAAATTAATATGCAAGGTCGGTTATATTTCTCTTTCCCTTTTCAAAGTTTTCGACTTCTCTGCGAAAGTTCCCCCCCCCCCGAGAGTATAATACTTTTCTAGACCATCTGTATTCAAACAAGTAACTTTACAAAAAAAGTTATCTTTTGTAGCCTGGCTGACACTGTTCAGAGTACATTAGTCACTTCCTAAAGACAACCCAACATAAAGAAATATTGGGAACTAACTAGCATGCACTTTCAAATCCGGAGGATCATAGTCACGCGGACGTAAAACTCTTCATTTATCCCTATCCTCAGATATTATTTTCCAATCAATCTCTGTATAATTCTCCTTCCTTAAATCATGGTTAATGTTACTCTCCCACCTCACTTTATCCTTCCTATTGGGCGCAGTATACGAGACTTAACTAATCCCACTACAACTGGTTGCCCTTAAACATTGTTAATGTCTGTCCTCCTTTGATCCAAAGATTTTCCTATGCGCATTATTCTCAAATACTGTTAAACTTTTATTATTATTATTATTATTATTATTATTATTATTATTATTATTTATTATTATTATTTAACATGCTTTAAATTTATACAATATATTCCTGTGCTACTTCTCTTAAAATAAGGAACTATGTTACGGAATCGCTTTTTTATATATTTTTTAGTTTAACTTTTTCTTAGAGAAAATAGGATTATAGGAGTCCTTGTAATGCATAATAGTGTGCGTGGTTTAAAGGAACATAAATTCCAATCCTCTTCAAGGAGTTTCGGAAAACTCGAGGAAAAACCCGAATTCGAGAACATGTTATGTCGCTCGGTAAAATTAATTAGAATATCTTAAATGCCGTACTGACTATATGTACTGTAAAAATAATTTTATCAATGTTATTAGGAAATAGAATAAAACATTGAAAATGCTAAATTTTTTATAAGAGACTGTATTTTGTATATTGTATTGCAACTGTGACAATTTATGAGACAAGAAAATAAGTATTCTACTATAAATAATATAAAAATACATAATTCAATATCAAAATAAAATGATAAGAAAATATAGTCATTAATAATATTAAAATTATAATTTTGAAGATATCAACAGAGAAAACAAAATCCATGGCATTTATTGGAACTCAATGTAAGAATAACAAAAATTGTAATTGGAACAAACATTATTGAACAAGTAACTTGTTTTTTAATTATCTGGGATGCATGATATCGTATCTGCAAAATTTGGATATGGAGAAAAAATAGGGGAATTTCAATAGATATGTGGTTCAATAAGAAGATATTTGAAAAATAAGGCCACAAGGGAAACTCAATTGAAATTTCACAAAACAGTAGCTGTTCCAACGTTAACATATTGGCCTGAAACTTGGTGATCTCTGATAAACATTAAATTGAAACAATAGAAATGAGATTTCTGAGATCCGTTGCACGCGTGTCTTTAAGACATCGTCAAGATATCAGAGATGAATTACAAGTACATAATACCACGAGAGAATATACATAAATAAATGTAAATGATTTGAACATGTACAAAGAATGTCAAATGTACTTTTATCAACCCAGATATTTGATTATAGACCATAAGGTCGGAGAAATGTAGGAAGAACGAAACGACGTTGGAAGGAGGATCTGTAACATATTGTACGACGGGGAGCGGAATGGGCCACTAGTCCCATGCCGTGAAAATGGTGATAATATTAAAAAGGGAACGAAAAGAACATAGTCGAGTTTGGTAGCGGCACCAATTAAATCTTAAAAAAATAAGGAATAAGCATATGATAATGTGTTAATTATAAGTATAGTATTTATATGAAATGACGTTTTGATATTAATAAATATTAAAACATATTAAGCTATTATAATAAGGCAAACCATATTACACTTATGAATGAATATGGGACCAGTAACATGAACGTTATTAAAAGGTTGTAGAGCCAGTTCTAACTTGTTTTACATACACAATAAACTGTCCATATACTACTATATAAGAATAAGTATTCATAGGCTATAATTTATCTTCCTAGAAACAATTAGCAAATATAATGTAACAAACAAATTGTAAATTCCTAATGACCCAGTAAGAAAACCATCAAATCAATTCTTAGAAGTCACTGATTTACGTATGAAAGGGAATCGATATTCAGTGAGAATTAAAGTATCAAAATCAAAATGAATTTGTGGAAAAGGTGGAAAATGACAATGGAGATAGATTGATAAGTTTATGTAAACAACATGGCTATATGATAATGAATAGTTTCTTCCAACATCGGGAAATACATAAATACACATGGGAACAGCCAACGAAAAGTCTCAAATCAATAATTGATTATATAATTGTGAAACAAAAACGTGATATGATAGTGAAAGATGTTAGAGTGTATAGAAAACCAGATTGCGGAAGTGATCATTATATGCTTTTGGGAAAATTCATAATAAAAAGTAGCAAAAAACAAAATATTGAAGTAACGGCAGACAGAATAAATACAACTCCTTTGAATGAACAAACATATAAAGTAAGTTTACTCTATGGTGAGAGTATAAAATATCTTTATCAATCAAGATTAAAGCAAAAACTTAATTTAAATGTAAATAAATCTGCAGTGGAAATGTATGATCAACTAAAGGAAAGTATACATTCAGCAGCTTTAGAAGCACTTGGGACAGAAAATCGAGAACCAAAAAGAAACAATGAATGGTTTAATCACGATATTAAAAAAATTAGTAGAAGAAAAAAGAAAGCACGGATGAAATGGTTATCAGATCACTCAACAACATCTCGAAATGAATATATCACTTTAAAACATAAAACAAAGGTGGAAGTGAGAAGAACAAAAAATGAGTACTGGGATAATATATGCTCGAATATAGATCATTCGATTGGATATGCTAGATCCAAAGAAGCTTGGAAAACATTACAAAATATCAGGAAATCAGAAAGAAAGAAGATAAATATTCAGTTGATAAGACAATCAGAATGGATGCAACATTATAAAGGTTTACTTCAAGAAAATAGAAACGAGTTTCAACTTCAAGATACGGATGTAGAATATAAATTTGACACTCCAGAGATAACAGAGGATGAAGTAAAAAGAGCTTTGAAAGAGGCAAAAAATTGAAGAGCACCAGGACCAGGAAATATTCAGACGGAACTCCTAAAACATGGAGGAGATATTTTGGTAATATTTTTAACAAAACTTTTTAATAAAATTGAAATTGGAGACGATATCCCAGAAGACTGGAATTTATCGTACATTACTCCTATTTTTAAAAAAAGGTGATAAGAAACTGTGTTCCAATTATAGAGGTATAAGCGTTTTACCTTCAACAGCTAGGATTTTTAGTAAAATTATAAATTTTAAACTTAAGGAGATAAAAGATAACTTAAGAGAAGAACAATGTGGATTCCGGAGTGGAAGATCATGTATTGATAATATTTTCTGTATTAGACAATTACAAGAGAAAATCCTAGCAAAAAATAAATTACTACATATGACCTTTATTGATTTAGAGATGGCATATGATAGTGTACCTCGACAATTGTTATGGACGGCAATGAGAAATCTGAATATCTGTGATAAATGGATTAATATTGTTAGGAGGATCTATAGTAATACAAAAGCTAAAGTAAAAATACAGAATACTTTAACAGAGGAATTCACAGTGAATAAAGGCCTTAAGCAGGGATGCAGTTTATCACCAATTCTTTTTAACATTTATTTAGACCAGGCTCTTAACTTGTGGTATAAAAAATGTTCTGAAATGGGTATTCCTATAGGAGGAAAAGTACTGCATTCATTGTTGTTTGCAGATGATCAAATAATTTTTGCAGGGGATGAAGATGATATGAAATATATGATAAATAAACTAATGGAAGAATATAAAAAATGGGGACTGAATATAAATTTACAGAAAACAGAATATATGTGTTTGGAAAAGGATGTGGATGACCTCATACTTGAAACAGGGAAAATAAAAAAGTGTGAATTTTTTAAATATCTTGGGTCAATAATTACAAGTTTTGGTACCTGTGAGAGAGATGTACAGACTAAAATTGCAATGGCAAAAAAATGCAACTAAGACATTACATGGAATAATTTGGAATAAAAATATTACAAAGGAAACTAAAATTAAAATTTATAAGAGCATAATACAGAATATTTTGTCATATGGAAGTGAAACTTGGTCTTTGACGGAATTACAAAAGAACAAAATTAGAAACAGTTGAATTTGATTATTTTAGAAGAAGCCTCCAAAAAACAAGACAGGATAAAATAAAAAATGAATTCCTTTGGAGAGAAATTAATGTCACCACATCTGTTGTTAAGAGGATTGAAAATCAAACACTTAAATGGTATGGCCATGTACAAAGAATGGAAAATGAAAGATGGCCAAAAAATATATACCAATGGTCACCCCCTGGAAGAAATAAACGTGGCAGACCAAGATGGAAATGGAAAACCTACGTCAGAACTATAATGGATGATCGGAATTTGGAAGAGGGAGATTGGAATGATAGAGATAAATGGAAACTGAAGACGGCAAACCTATAAGTGGGGGGAAGCCGAAGAAGAAGAAGAAAATCAAAATGATTGGCTGTTAACCCTTAAATTGGCAAAACATAAATTTCTTCTGTTAGATATTTGAATGTGGCGGACCGCAGTGAAAACGGAATCATGTGTAACTGTTATTATTAGGTATATTGTATAATTAGACACGTATTTGAGTAGTTTCTTTTTGTTTGTTTTCTTCTGATTTATTAAAAATATTAAATTAATTAAACCAACTGATGTATCCAAAAGGATACATTACGAATTTAAGGGTTAACCTCTGTAGTAAGTCCCACGCGAGTCCAGTACTGAAGTAGTAGGGACGAGCAAAGAACACGTGTAACTCGCCCTTAGATGCGCATCGGCTGAAGAAACGTTAAGGCGGATAGCAAAACGCTCTTCACTAGAGCTTGGTCGAATCCCTGACTAGAATCTTGTAACATAAAGAAATGTTATTAAGTCAACTAAAAAAATGAAAGATTTAGTACAAACGCCTAAGCCAAAATAAGTGAAGTGCTGTGAATCTACTACCAAGGATATCTATTAGCTACCGATTTTAAAGAAGCTATAAAACGCGAATCTGAACGTTAACAAAGTTAGTTTGAGCCAAGAATTTCTATAATACAAAATTTGGACTCGTGAGCCGTATCTTCAAACATGTAATTGTTTGTACTGAATTTTTCGAATTTTCAATTCTAACTGAATAATTGAAGAACCAGAATTAATTACGTAAATTATTTACGAACCCCCTGAAGATTCACGCTCTCGATCTACCCTGAAAATAAGAGAAAACTCGTCGCTCCAGCCCACTCATTACTCTCCCACAAGTTTATCAATTATTTAAATAAAACATTAATTCATTATTTTGCAAATAAGAAGTTCTTACAACTGAAAAAAATTAAATACGTGTATCAGAAATTGATACATTTTTGCTCTGTAAACTATTTAATTAAATATCTCTTTTCTTAAGTGAATATTCGATATTGATATTAAATTTGTATGTTTTTAATGAATTAGAAGTAAAATATTAACAAAAGAGAAAAAAATCATAAATTAAACTGGAGTAACTAACTAACTCACTGGCACTATCGGAACCGTAGGTTCATACCTCGCGGACATAAGCTCTCCATACATCTCTATCCTGACCTAATTTTTCCAATCATTCCCTGCATAATCTACCTCTTGGTTAATGTTATTTTCCCACCTCATTCTTGGTCTACCAACAGGGCGTTTTCCCTCTGGTTTTCCTACAAGAAGCTTCCCTGCACGTCTTTCATTCCCCATTAGTGCCACATGCCCAGCGAGGGCCGTTATTATATCTGGCTTCCTATAAAGACCATGTAGTTCACTATTATGTAGTCTTCTCTATTCGCCTGTCTGTTCATCTCTCTTCGGTCCAAACATTTTCCTAAGAAATTTATTCTCAAATACTCGTAATCTTCTTCCCTCGCTCAAAGTAAGAGTCCATTTTTCGCATCTATATAATATAACTGGTAGAATAACAGTTTTATATATTTTCATTTTAACGTTTTTTGAAAGGAGTTGGGACGACAATATTCTCTGTAATGCGTAATAGCATGAAACTGGAACAATAAAAAAACTAAACCTTGTAATTAAAAAAATAAATTATAATTATTCTCCCTTCTTTGATTCCGATAACGAGCGACAAACTTGGTAAATTAAATTTATGAAGAAGTTACTCTGGTTTCATTCAGAGATTTAATTAAAGCAATTGCTCGCTAGCTGCGGATAGAGTTTCCTCAAATAACTGCCGTTTGTCCTACTACTATGTTTTAATTGATAGACTTTTGATGAAGGCAGATTATTTACAAGCGCTTAATTTAATTAATTAGATATTTATTCTGTAAATGAACACAGTTCAAACCTTCCTCTCTTTAAAACGTTATTTATATTTCCTATTCTGTAGTAAGAGATTAATAAAACAGCGTAACAAACTAAATACTTTTTTTCCCAACAAAGTCTGTTCACATACGAGTACTAACTTGTTTCTTCGCAGTTAGTAGTGAATTTTCAGTTGATATTCTTAGGTAAAAAAGGTAGATACCAAATTTCTTAATACGTTATATTTAGAACTTATTAAGACGTAATCCACCGTAATCAGGTTAACTGCTTATACTTCACATTTATCCATTTAACTTCAGTACATTCTGTTTTAAACAATAAATAATAATAATAATAATAATAATAATAATAATAATAATAATAATAAAGTAATTGCATTTTATACATGCCTAAACCACCAATATGGATTCTAACACCCCTAAGCACCTGATTTTTAGTGAAGGAATCTCAATGGCGGAAAGTGGAGATATAATGCGATGTAGAGTGATGAGTAGGGACCAGAATTTTAGATTTTTAAAATTGTAATTTTAGGTTTTCAAAAACATAAAATGTTTATTTTATAGGTTTTTAGTAGGTAGAATTGACTTTTAAATACAGTTGTATGTTCAAAGTGCGGCATACGTTGTCATAAATTGCAAAAAAAGCTTAAAATTAATGACTAATAATCGTATGTAAATGAAGTAAATTTATATGTACGACAGACAGATACAATAACAAATAAAAATAAATCAGTAAAATAAATCAGCATTTAGTTTTTTCGGCAAACTTGATATTATATTACTTTGCCGTCTGTGCTAAAATTAGAATCATCTCAATCCATTGCCGTTATAGATGCGACTTAACTTGTTTCGGCATTACTTAAAACGACACAACCAGTCACTGAGAGATCTACGTCAGTACTGAAATATCCGTATGGTTCAAGTTGGCAGGTAAATTTCAAATATAAAAAGATATATTTCTCCACCTCTGTTCGTTAACGATTAACGGTGTAGAAAATAATAGCAAGCTCAAAAGGAGCAAAGCCATAATTAAACAAATGCAAAACAACAATGAATGTAAAACTATTTTCTATCAGCCTCATGGGCTAGTGGTCAGAGTTACTGACTATAGTTCATGAGGTCCCGGGTTCGATTCCCGGTCAAACCATGGGCATTTTTCGTTAAAGGGAATTATTCCTGTGGGTTGTCCATGGTCTTGAATTTAGGTTAAGAACTTTCCTAGTATTTCATTATCATTTATCGTCCGTCACATCATCGGGGTAACGTAACTCCGCCTTCCACGTGCCCCAACCTATGAAATGGATTACAATTCCGCCAGTGCCAGAAATTCATGAAAGACAACCTGGTGGCATTAGACAAAAAACAAATGAATTGTCAAAAAAATATTCATCATCATCATCATCATCATCATGGTACATTCACGAATTTAGGCCATTTGTTGACCTGTTTCGGCCTCAAGAGAAACACCATCCAGAAGTCTTTTGAGTGGACGTCCTGGTCTTCTTCTTTCTACAGATTGATATCTTAACATTTGTTTGAGTATCCTGTGATCTTCCATTCGATGAACATGTTGCATCCATCTTGACTTATAATCAGAAATTTTGTTTTCTAAAGATTCCATGTGTAATTCTTCTAAGATGTCTTCATTTTTTTGTCATCCAGTAGTCATCCAGTTGTCATCCAGTTGTCATCCAGTATCCTGCAGTTCTCCGAAGATATCTCATTTCAGCAGATCCAAGTCTCTGTATATCCTTCTGTTTCAATGTCCATACTTCGCTACCATACAAAAGAGTTGGAAGAGCTAGTGTTTGATACACTTTTAGTCTTGAATGTTTTTGGACTAACTGTGGCTTGAAGATAGAATTTATTAACCCTAAAATTCTTAAAAATTTAGATATTTTTGCATTTACATCCTTTTCTTCTTCAAGTGAGATATAGCATCCTAGATATGTAAACAAAAAAAAATTCTAAAGGATTGTGACTGTTAGTCACTTTTGGTCTCATATTTGTCTCCTTTAAATAGTGATCAAGAAATCAGTCATACTAATATTTATTTTTGGAATTTTGTTCAGAGTTATTACGGCCTGAGCGTATTGAGGACAATTTTTCACTTCTACAAGATAAAGAGATGGTCAGGCAGAAATGTAAAGTTCTATATCATATTTTTACTTTATTTGAATTTTCTGGCAGTAGGATTTCTTTCAAACAACTAGAGCAAGGAATAAACATTGTCATAAGACAATGTTTATTCTTTTAAAAATTATGAACTAAAAATTCAAATATTCTAAAATACGGCAATTAGGTACTTTTAGGTACTCGCATATCATTAGATTTTTTAGGTACTTACAGAATTCATGAATATGTCACTTTTGAGTCTGATTCGGACAAGTATTAAAGTATTTTTCGTTTTAGAGGTAAGGAAAAAATAGCTAAAACCTAAGGATCCGGTCCCTAGTGATGATATGTCTCACTATATTAAGCAGGAGATCGTGTATTTAAATTATGATAGAGTATACATTGAAAACAAGACGATTTGGTACGTAGGTATGAAAGAATCTTGAATAAGTAAACCAGAGAATGCAATTTTGGAGCCATGACAATTCGTTGATAAATGGAGAAATGTGATCACATTTTCAGATATCAAATATATATGTGATACACATATTATGAACATACTGATAGCCCTCTCTGATGTCGTTAGATCAACACTCTTTCATGAATAAATATATGTTATCAAAATGCAATACCATTAATTCTTAATAATTCTACATAATTAATGTATAATGTTATTGTATTATAATGTAATTTTAATATTATTGTGTTCTCTTTATGTAATTGTAATAGTATTGTTTTCTTTTTGTTTTTTTTTCTTTATACTATTACCAAATATTACTTTATTGTGACGGACTGTCAACAGCACGTACTGCTTACTGCCCGTGCGACCCATATTTGTAAATAACATTGTATATATCTTACTTGTAGTCTAATAAAGTCCTATTACTACTACTACTACTACTAGGGCGTCAATAATAACACAAAAGTCCGTCACGCAGGAACTGCGTAAACTAAGCGAATTCCTCAGAAATCGAATTTGTGGTCTGATTTTTCTGCCTTACGGAATATAATCAATTTATTTTGTTAAATGGGAGAAACTCAATTTCTGATGCCAGTTTATTTAAAATCGTCAGACTCTAGTTAAAACAAATCATGCAAAGTATTGTATTCTATTGTATTTTATACTGGAGTGCAAACTGCCTTAGCAGTGTGACAAGAAATATACATGGAATGAAATTCATGGTGTTATATAGTATGTTGTGGTATTCTTGATTTCGACACACACCTAGTGTTCACACATGACTAATGCCGGAATATTTATTTGGGCTGGGCCCAAGGGCTCGAGGATATGATCCAACCCTCCCTTTGGCTCTATTTTACCTACGTTGACACACACGGGCTCGGTGACATGAGGACGTACATGAGGGACGCCCCATTGGATCACCACAACCACATATGTTAAACATTTGTGGCCTGTTAAACCTGACTATATTTACCAAACATGAGATGAGATGAAGAGTGATATCAAATGAACGAATTAATGAAGTTGAAACGAGAGGAAAAAGGAATGGAGTGTGTAGATGGCTTGAAATTGGCTGATATCGTGTAACGTTTGTTTTAGAATAAGTATTGCAAACTTCTAGGGGTTGTACTAAAAGTGTAGTTCCACGTGGAAACCCTGTTGTTCGTTGCACAAAGTGTACCTGCGACGCATGTTTTCATACACACGTCCCACAAGACCTGCTGTGTGCTCAATCATTTCTGCTGCCACCAGAATTCGTGCATGAAGATTTTCCTCGACAGGTATCTCATAACCAAGATTCTTCATATGGCCGCACACGAAAGAGTCGATAGAGTTAAATCTGGCGACTGTGGTGGCCAAGGAGTAGGACTACCTCGACCTATCCACCTTTTGTCGTATATTTCATCGAGATGTTCGCGGACGGCAAGTGAAAATTGCGCGGTGTGCCATCATGTTGGAACCACATGTGCTGACGTAGTGCAGTGGCAAATCTTCTAATAAATCAATCAGTATTTCTTGCAGGAAGGTCACGTACCTGGGACCCGTTAGGCGGTACGGAAGAACGTACTGCCCAATCATATGACCAGCAATGATACCAGCCTATACATTGAAACAGAATCGTTTCTGAAATGTACACTTAGCGACAAAAAGAATGGGCCGACTCTTGATCTCGAATATTGTAAGTTCCAACGCGCGATCCACACGAGTAAATTAATTGCACAGTAGAGCTACAATGCGTTTCCCTTCTTCCTTTGAAGGGCATTCTTTCAAGCGCAATTAGTCAGCGTACGCCTAGCTCAGTGCTTAGTGGCTTGATTCGTATGCAAAGGGTCACAGGTTTGATTCCCGATCAGATTAATTTTTTTTGTTAAAATGTTTTCTATTTTATTCTGTCTGTCCGTTCTTAAAGAAAAAAGTACTAACTATTTGGAAGTATTACTATTTTTATTATTTATTTATAAACAGGTTTACAAATGTAATAAAACATCTTCCTTTTCTTATCCCACAAAACACCGTTTAAAATTATCATTACTGATCTGCCCTTTTGAATACAATATTTTATGTAATTTTCTTGGGTACATTTTGAGTTAATTTCGATCCCCAGTTAATTACATTCTTCACATCCTTTGATAATCCCATTATTATTATTATTATTATTATTATTATTATTATTATTATTATTATTATTATTATTATTATTATGGATGATGAACAATAAAACAATAATATTTCTTTATTATTGTCCATCATCTATGAGCCATTATTATGCTGGATTTCACATATATAAACTAAATATTTTAATTGAAGGGTGAAACTTTTTCCTCATTAATACGTAATAAATAAATAAACACATAAATATATGAAGCTGTATTATCTTTTACTACATAAATTTATAGCATTATTATTAAAACGTGGTACTGCACACACAATTAAAATTATACCGGTAGGTAAACAGTGTTATTGAGTTTTCGAAGGCAGGAATATTACTTAATATAGTGTAGAGTGGACGTAGATTACGTGGCAGGAATTAAATGTTATAGCACTTATAGGATGTATTTTGCGAAAATACAAATGAATAAAAACACATAGATGAAGGATTCGAACCCTGGCTTTCATACATATGTCATCTTCTTGTAAGTGGTTTAAAGATCTACGCTACTCGAACGTCGGATACTAGTTGTCTTGTACTTTTGCACTATGAATGAGAGTTTAACTTTATTTGAAATGTTGCAATTCGAGTAATATTGCATTTGTCGAACACTGGTAAATATCTAGAAGCATGTATCGTTCACTGTTCTTTAACTATTTAAGACGTATAAAATCAAATACAGCGTATTTAAAACATTTAACAGTGCGTTACCCCGTGAATCACAGCATTAGCTTTTCGAGTATGTGCAGTGGGCCATAACAGGTACTCTGCTTTTTGAAGCGGCTCATTCTTTTTATCGCTAAGTGTACGTGGCTTTGTGTCCTGAGGAATTTCGTTATCCCGAATGTGACTGTTTCGACAGTTCACAACAGCCTCCTCAGTGAAGAAAGACTTATCCGTGAAAAGAAAACGGCGAGAAAATTTGGGATTGTCGAAACACTGGTGTAGAAAATGACACGTGGCGCAAAATATGTCGGGCTCAATGCATTAACTTTCTGAAGGTGGCATGGGTGGAGTTAATGTTCATGCAAAACACGCCAAACGCCGGTGTAGGGGACATCCAAGGCATGGGCAATGGTTCGAGTACTCGTCGAATGGTTCTCTTCAAAGTGCTAAAGGACGTCCTCTTCAAAGTTGAGAGTGCGACCCGTCCATGGAGCACCACAGCTAGCCTTCATATCTTGGAGGGTATCTATTTCTCGCAGTCGTCGTTGAAGTTATGAAAATGGTATGTGATCGACTGCAGCGTTGCGGAAAGCTTTCTTCATAGATTGCTGTGCAGATCTGCCATTACGTCCAGCTTCGCCGTAAATTTTATCAAAATTTAAAGTGTAGTCTTCAAATGTGTATTGGACCATCTTGTACTGTGTCGTCCTATACTGCTCAATGATTGACTGTCAACTGACATGAACGCTGACTCAGCAGGACTGACTGTCAACACAAGGCACACGATATCAACCCATTATATTTTGATCTTCAAACGTATTTGGCATCGAAATGGTACGTTTCTGGACATGGATTCCTTATCAAAACGTTATCCACTAAATCCCCTCTACAACCCCTAGAAGTATGTAATGGTTAATCTGAAACATTCTGTATATATAACAACATTTTCTCTTATTTTATCCCTAGATGGCGCTGTTCCGTTTATAACACAATACGATGGCTGTATTGTAGTAGATGTGAATAGAATAAAATGAAGAAAGTAGGTGTAACTTGTTGAACAGACAATGTGACAACTTATCGATTCCATCTCGAAACGTTTTGCTGCTGTAGGCGAAATGAATTTCATTTGAAACGTCAGACTGGGTTGTTTGCAAACCTTCACTACAAACTCTTCCATTAATAAAATTAATTATCTCTGTTTACATTTACTGCACCATTAAAGGTAAATAACTTAACAGTCTTGGGTTATCATCTCATTATTTTAAACACAACATTTATTAATACGCATGACGTACGGAAACAAAGGCAACAATTACAATTGCACTTTAATAAGACGCTCCTCTCAACATTATAAAACATTTTAATTACACACCAAAATGTGTAAGATAATTCCGAAGACCCTTAAGTTCATTAACCCTCTTTATATTTTTCATTATTATACTTACTATCTTTTCATTGATAAATTATTATTCTTTCCTTCCCTCTCCATTTTCCGAAAAATAAAATATAAGTTCTAAAATAGTAAATTGAAAATAACTACTACTGAAGTTGTACCATGAATAAAGCATTGAAAAATGTCTTCAAACATTCATCGGTCCTACTTACTAGAAATAAATTACTTATATATATAAATTACGTGTCACGTTGTCCGCGAAGGAATCCTAAACTACTGAACCGATTTTAATAAAATTTTGCAAACTGTGTGCTGTTTGATCCAACTTGAGACCTACGGTTGTTTATAACTAAATTTATAGTCGCATTATTTTTATTGCAAATAATTAGTTTATTATTTAACAAAGAGTTATAATTATCTGTGAGTTCCATACGATTCTAACAGATGACGGTGTAAGGTAATTGGTTTATTATTTAACAAAGAGAGATCCAGGTGGCTGTGCTTTTTTTTGCAACCGCGAATTTCAATTGAATTACAAATATTGATTATTTCATAATTTAAGTGTGTTCAGTGTTTATTTTATTGTCAATATATTGATAATAATATTAATTTCGTGTGTAAGTATTAGTTTTAATTAATCTGGCTGAAAGACAGCAATTTAATTTAAATTTAACTGGACCGAGAAGGGACATTGAACAATATGGCGAATCAGTTCTAGAGACCATGAATGATAAGATATCAAGTGAATTTCCGCAAATTGGTAGGCCTATGTGACATAAATCTTACATTTAAGAAGAATGTCAATTTAAAAACATATGAAGGTCCTAAGGAACGGAATAACAGAACTGTAAGTAAGTCCTTAGTTATAATAATATGCCTAATATTACAGAAACAATCGTCATGCCTCAGTTAAATGAAAAACAAGATGACTATAATATATTGAACGATTCTAAGAGATGGCGGTGTAAAGTAATTGGTTTATTTTATTTAATCAGGTGGCCGTGCTTTTTGTTGCAACCGCGAATTTCAATTGAATTACAAATATTGATTATTTCATAATTTAAGTGTGTTTTTGTTTATTTTATTTTCAATATATTGATAATACTATTAATTTCGTGTGTAAGCATTAGTTTTAAGTAATCTGGCTGAAAGACAGCAACTTATTTTAAATTTAACTGGACCGAGAAGGGACATTGGACAATTTGGCGAATCAGTTCTAGAGACCATGAATGATAAGATATCAAGTGAATTTTCGCAAATTGGTATAGGCCTATGTGACATAAATTTTACATTTAAGATGAACGTCAATTTAAAAACATATGAAGTTCCTAAGGAACGGAATAACAGAACTGTAAATAAGTCTGTTAGTTATTATAATATGCCTAATATTACAGAAACAATCCCCATGCCTCAAATAAATGAAAAACAAGATTACTATAATATATCACAAGATGATATTACTATACAGAGACTTCTTGATGATTATGAGAATCCAAACTGCCAAGTTCGTAAAAAAAAAACGAAAGTATAATGAAATCAGCAAGCCTCCTCAAAATATTCCATCAATAAATGTATATAATCCTTATGATAACTTATGGATGATACTGAGAATGCAGACAACATAAATTCATCTCAGTCAACAAAACCACTTCCACATAAACCACCACCCATATTTATACCGGGTGTAGTTAAAGTACCAGAACTAAAAAAATGTGTAAAAAAACTTTCTGATTTAGATACTACAACATAATTTAACGTATACCTAAGCCACAGCAACGCGTGGCCGGGACTTTGTTCTATATATATATATATATATATATATATATATATATATATATATATATATATAGAACAAAGTCGGATTAGTTACACTATTTATAACTCAAGAATGGCTGGACCGATTTTTATGATCTTTGATTTGTTGGATTTGTTTCCGCCCCGAATAGCAGGTAACTATTGAAACATTGGAAAAATTAACGTAAAAATATTTAAAGCCGATACGACGTTCGCCGGGCCAGCTAGTATATATATATATATATATATATGGTATGATAAGAAAAATAAATGCCTGGACGGGATTCGAATCCCGTCCAGGCATTTATTTTTCTTATCATACCATATTAAGCGTGCATTGCTCAATATTAAACATTTAATTATAACATATATATATATATATATATATAAATTATACCACAGAAATTTAACTATGTATAGAGGCGCATTATATAAGCATTTTGAGTTAATTAACTAATGGTCTACGAATAAAAATGTCCAAGTTGTGATTCAATTTGTAAAATGCTTAGCACGCCACTAATTATTTCAAATTAAAACGGAAATAATATGATACAGAGACTGTAACTTGCAACAAGTATGCGACTTTAGCTCAGTCGTTATAGCAGTTTTACTACTGACGCAAATGTAAGATTGATGCATCACGTTCGAAACTACCTACAGTATGTGTACTCTTTTTTTCCCCCTTTCTTCCTTTATTATGTACGTATTGTAAATTAGTTACGTACGTAGATTTACTTCTGGTTTAACTGTTTATTCATTACTTTGCAGAATATGGTATTGGAATGTCGGCGCTGTACACAAGTTACAAAACTATGTATGTATGTATTGTACCGACAATTGTTTGAAATGTTCTAATAATAATACACATATTGTAGAGTACAATACGTTTTGCAAATAAAATGTGTAATTTTACTGTACAGTACTTATGTACTTAGTTTAATGATAGTGCAGTGATATGAAGAGGTATAGTGTATGTACACATGGCGTACATAAGTTAATGGGAAATGAAAAAATGCATTTGAGTAAACCAGAAAAAAAAGTAGAGCACCTGCAGACTGATTAGAGAAATTGTTCAAATTGGTCACCTCCATTCTAACAACTTAGACGACATCGGCGACTAATGAATTCTCGTATTAGATTCAAGATACCAGATGTCTCGCGGATCAGATCACATGCTGCGATTATGCAACTAACAGTTCATCTGTATCAATAGGGGTCGCATACACCAGTGTTTTCAGTTGTCCCCACAAAAATAATCAAGTGGACAGAGATCTGGAGAGCGGGGTGACCACACTACAATTAAAGTACCCCTTCCTATTTCCAGCGGCCAGGATATATTTCATCCAAATGATATCGCACATTCCGGCAGAAATGGGAAGGAACCTGATGTGAAGAGGAACTTAGTTTAGCAATCTGGTAGGACGTGTCTAAAATGTCTTATAAATGACACCATTTAATCTCTGGGGAAGAAGGTAGGGGCCAATGACGTGGTCAGAAATTACGCCTACCCATACGTTCGTCGAAAATTTCTGCTGGTGACCCCTCTCGAAGATGGCATGAGGATTTTCATAATTCCACACATTACTGTTCTTTCAGTTCAGAACAACCCTATCCGTATTAAATATCGCCTCACCAATGAATAACACCGAGGAAAAGAAGTGCGGTGGCTGCAACAAAACCCAATTACACAATTGTACCCGTTGAGCGAAGTCCACTGGCTGTAAGGCTTGTACTTTTTTGCAGATGAAAGGGATAGAGCTGGTCTTCGTGCAGGACTTCTCATACACATTGATGGTTCGTGCCCATTACACGTGGAACAGCACGAGTACTATTAGAAGGATCATCTTCCACCCTATGAAGAACATTTTCTTCGAACTCTGCAGTTCGGCGCGTACGTATCTCACCGGCGTCTACTCTGTTTACTCTCAACGTCCCATGCACCCGCAAACGCCTATCGACAGATTTAGAGTAATACCAATTTTAATTGGAGGATTTGGAAACTGGTTAGCCCCATTAATATTAGGAGCACCTGCTCTTAGGTTGCTCGCAGAGGATAGCGTCTATTCCGATACCGCTCCGGGTACATGGCAGCAGCTCTTGCACCATTATCTTGTGCTGCATCATATATCAGATGCATTTAGGCAAATTCAGCATAACTGTAAAGATATTCCATAATGCTTTCATGTAATGCGACTGATAATGAAGTATCTTCTAATCAGATGTTAATGTAATAACCAATACGGGAATAGGTAATTTACGCGTGCCTATACTGAACAAATTTCAGTGTCAATATATCACAGTACACACGCAGGGAAAGAAAAAAAAAGAGGAATGGAAAGAAAAAATGGCCTGCTGTGATTTGAACCATCAGTGTTCCGATGTCAAATCCATCGTTTTAACCATTAAACTACACGTTAACTACACATTCTGCGTGTTTCACTCTGAGCTAAGGCTGTCGTTGTACCGATTCTACTTTAACCAGTGCAATGGCGTGCAATCATCAGCTAGGTTCGACATTTTAAGGAAATTGTTAACCCAATATTTCATAAACGTTGTTGATGAATTATTAAGAATCAGGATCTAGGAATTATTATCAAGATATGAATTTATTCTAGTATAATTTTCTCTTCTACTTTGCTCTCCTATTGATTTATCTGTATTAATTGCCGATTACTTTGATTCCCTATATCTTGCCCACTTTCCCTCTCAGACCATTGGTTCCCTAATTTAAATTACTTTTATAATCCCCCTCTGTAAACAGTTAAATTTGTGCGGTATAATTAATTTACAATATATATATATATATATATATATATATAGATAGATAGGGTGTTGCAAAAACATCAACAACGGAGGTGATGTAGTATATTGAGATATGTTGTTCATTTTTAATAAGGTACCCATTTCCGGAGATGATGCGTTTTCATACTATGACTAGTTAATTATGTCTCGAGATCAGAGTTAATTCAAAGCATTTGAAGACTCATTATTTGACAACACCTCACAAGTACGGAACCTATGATACATGGATTCGCAAAGGAATGTGGCTGCAATACGACGGAGCTCCATCTCACTACCATACCAATGTGAGGAGATATTTGAATACCACGTATCCAAGTTGATGGATAGGCAGAGAGGGACAATACCATGGCCTCCGAGATCACCTGATCTAAACCCTCTGGACTACTTTTTGTGGGGCGACATGAAACAGTCAGCTTATCAGACTACAGTAAAGTCACATATGGATCTTATAGCCCGAATCCCCGCTGCTACACAAATAATTCAAACAAGGCCAGGCGTATTTGGACGTGTGCGCCAATCACTACACCGCCGATGTACGCTCTGCAATAATTATTAGATGGGAGATAGATATTTTGAAAGATTGATGTGACTATATCAGTTTTGTCAAGTATTGAGTCTTGTAATCCAACTAACGGAACTCTTGAGAAGTTAGCTACTCATAGTGTGAAAACGCATCATTTCCGGACATTGGTACCTTATTAAAAAATATCAACATATCTCAATGTACCACCTGACCTCAGTTGTTGATGTATATATATATATATATATATATATATATATATATATATGTGTGTGTATGTGTGTGTGCGTGTGTGTGTGTGATTCATGTGGTCACTAAGTTCGCCCGTCCACTTGCCGGACGGGAGGCCATGCGTCTACCATTAAGCGAGCTTGCATGGTCTCGCAAGTTAATTGTAAAAACTTAGGTATGACCCTTGTATCTTATGGCCCTTAGAGCCCAAATCAGGCTCTGGCCACTCTTTTGGGGTATGTTAACCAATCTGATTTAGTAACGCTTATTTCCATACATATTTTGTGAGTGACATGTGGTCGGCTTGTCTTTTCATGAGACATCTAGTATGCAACTTGGCGGTAGAACGTCTCTTAAATTTTCCTTAGAGGCCTCTTCTTTCAGGTGTAAGGTTCTTTTACGAGCCTGAAAATTTCCAGACCCGGGACCTACGGCTTAAATTTCCTCAGAGGACTTGTCTCTTGGATTTTTCCATCCTAAAAATATATCTACCACAGTCGTATTGGAAATCGCGACCCTCGGCACTAGAGGCAAGGAACGTAACTAACAGACCACCATGGCCGACAAAACCATTACATTATACACATTCTGGCACTTACCCTGCTACAGAAGATGCTGTATATGTTTCAATGTTTTAATACCCATGTTTCACACCTTCTCAACAAATTTTCATTTATGCGCTGTAGTTCTCCTGCTACAATGGACTTAATTGTTCTTTGAATGTTTTCTTTTAGTTCATTTAGTGCATGGGCATTAGTTTTAAAACCTTTTCTGCTTTAATTTATAGGCTTAATTATAACTATCCAACACCTTTTACAAGAGACGCACCCCGATATCAGTCGCGCTAGATAACTTATTTAAAAAAAGAACACTTGATAAAGTTTGGCATAAAGGGGTCAGATAAAACTTGCACACATGCCCACAATAGAAAAAGAATACAATCGACATAGGTTTTCTCACAAATAGGACAGCACAGATAAAATTAGACAATACAATTTCCAAACACTTTGCCTGCATGTCACAGAGGAATATGATTAGCCCTTTGTTATACTATTACTCTCTCAGCCACACGACCCAAGAAGTCATTGTATAAAGTGCAGATGACGTAGCGCACTGGTTAGTCTGTCCATTTTTAAGACATTCGTGCAAAGACAACTAACACAATTCAAAATATGGGCTTATACATGGGGATTTACTACCATCGCACAATATACCCAAGACTGAGCATTCAAGAAGGACATCTCAGAGTAAGATCTAATATAAATAACACACTTGAATAGATACTCCTTGCGCTACACGACTAGCTCCCCTTAACCTACCAGTCGGCTGCTAAATTCACATCCACATGTCCTATTTATATAGATGGACGATCATCCAGTAGGTGTATGGGTTACATGGGGTCAGCATGTCGGATCTCCTAGTCGTTACAGTCTTTTTAAACTTGGAGGCGCTACTTATTGTAGCTACCCAAATTCATCGTAAAAATATCACAAACGTTCAATGTAATAAATTAATCCACCATCTTGATCTTAATCCTCTAGATTAAAAATTCAAGTGGACTAGAGAATCCGAAGTACTTATCAACATGCAAAAGTCTTTAAGTTGTCTAAACGTTCCTATGAGATATTCCAAATCACTAAAACACACTAATACAAAGCCCACACTCGATATCCTATATTACAATATCACAGACATAATTTATCATCCGTAACATATGCAACACTCGAAAATACATAATAAAGTGAACAGAAATATCGATACATCAACAGACTCCGTAGACAGATCTACACAAATGTACAACCTTACATGGATACCAATTGAAGACACTGGTGCAAAAAGGGGGTAGCTCCACTTTTTCCCAAAATTCAGGTAAGTTCGTATATAATAAAGAGATAGAACTTGCTTCAGCTGGTGCAAAAATGGAAGTAGTTCCATGCCTTCCATAATGAAGAGAATTGTTAACTCCAACTTTCATTCGGAGCAAGAAAGAGGTACCTAATGAAGATATGCACCTTTATTCTGCACCTCTACCACTCAAGTAGCCGAAGTTCGTTCAAGTAAAAGAACTGGCTTCAAAATACGTACGAGTATCATCCAACTCTACGTAGTTTTATGACAACCTGTTGTGCCAGGGAGAAGATCCTCATCATGATTCTGATGAAAGCGTCACTGACAACGCCTGATGATATTGGTAACCGGTTCAAATAAATATATGGTAATAAATACCTTCATTTGAAGCTACATTTTTGTATTCTTTAATCATATTTTCCTTATTAAGAAGTTTTTAGGTATAAATTCTTAAAATACCTACTCTCCTGTGCAAAAAGAGGCAGCTCCAACATGTTTATTGCGATTGTACACAATCGTGTAAATAAAAAAATTGAAACTGGTCAAGAAAAGATTGTGTTTCATGCTGATCTAGCTTAAACCGATGCTAAAGTTTTGGTTATACTATTACCACCTTTCACATTCAGTTTTTTTTTGTTTCTCCTGAAAAACTTATGAAAATGGAGCTACTCCCTTCTTGCACTGGTGTCTTAAATTCTCGAGCATATAAAAAATAGCACAAAATTCATACGGAACATAAAGAAACAGAAGTATCTTCGAAAACCAAGCATAAATATAAGGTAACACAATAATCGCAAAAGTACTTAAACACACATTCACACACACATAATAATAATAATAATAATAATAATAATAATAATAATAATAATAATAATAATAATAATAATAATAATAATAATAATAATAATAATAATAATAATATAATAATAACAATAACAATAATAATAATAATCTTCTTCTTCTTCCGTTTGCAGTATTGGATGATGATGCCCGTTCTGCGACTACAAAAACTGATCTTTCCATCTGTTGAAGGGTCTTCCGAGGTCTCTTTTGCCTTTAGGTTTGAGATGGTAAATCATCTTTGGTAAACGGGAATATTCATCAATAATTTCTCTACTTTATGTTCGCATACTTAAACCATATCAAAATTAGCCTGACACTCCCCCTCCCAATAACCGGATTAAAACACCATCCTTTCAATATCGCGAGTACGACAGAAACACACACACACACACACACACACACACACACACACACACACACAGAAAATGTTCCCGAATACATCATTTCATAGATCCTTATAGCGGCAACTACAGAAACAAAAACACACTCACATAATTTAGGAAAATAAATGCAGTTTTTTATGTCTAATGAATTTAACGGTGCTCTATGATATATCTAGAGATTAGTGTCGTAATATAAGCCTTGTCAAAAGGCCGACAGATTTCGAGCAGAGACCTCTTATTTCAGACTTAAGATTATTTTAGGCGAAGTAAATCTAAAACATGAAACCCATAGTTTTACTTCCTTTCCGAAGGAAACTACGTTCAGGATTTTTACGCCCTTAAAACTCTAACGATCCCGCCCGGATTTGGAACCTGAACCTGAAGCGACCAATGTAAACACGAGTTCACAAGAACCATTTAAAAACGTACGCAACATATATACATCGTACATACATACACACATATATACAAAATCATGGATTTCACAAAATTAAAGTATTTTTTTACAGAATTCCCTTCCGGCCACTGAAAGTGGTTTCCAGTGCCAAATGAGAAATGTTGTCTAAAAGCAGACAAATGTCATCTACTCTAAAAGAATTGTAATAAAAAATACATGTTATCAATACCTTGGACTGCTCTTAAGAAATCACATGGCACAATTCCAACATTTTATATTAACAGAGTAAATTCAGCAGATTTAAAGTGAATAAATTCAACGCACTCAATAAATCATCTCGCTCCATCCATCACGTCCCAGTTCCACAGAGAGTTGAATTTACTTTAATCTCTTCCAATGGAGCAGATAAAACTTTATTTTACACATTGCCATGCGACTTGCAAAAGTTTGTGCGAAATTCTTTATAAATCAGTTACATTATACATTCAGGATACAAACGGTATGACTGAGGAAATATTTTTGGATGGTAGAAACAATTAGCAGACTGAGATGCACAAAGAAATTAAACATAGACTCAATTCTGGAATTGCGTGCTATTATAAATTACAGGGACTCTTGTCTCAACTTCTCTCAAAACGTTAAACTGAAGATACATAATACTGTTATTCTTCCAGTTATATTATGTGGATGCGAAACATGGACCCTTACTTTAAGGGAAGATAAAATATACGAGCATTTGAAAATAAAGTTCTTAGGAATATTTTGGGACCAAAGAGAGATGAACAGACAGGCGAATGGAGAAGACTTCATAAAGGTGAACTACATGGTCTTTATAGGAAACCAGATATAATAAGAATATCTAAGTCTCGTAAACTGCGATGGACACGACATGTAGCACGAGTGGGGAATGAAAGAGGTGCATGAAAACTTTTTGTGGGAAACCAAAAGGGAAAAGGTCCAGTTGGTAGACCAAGAATGAGATGGGAGATATTATTAACCATGTTCTGAGGGAAGTGGATTATACAGGGGATGATTGGAAAACATTATCTGATGGTAGGGACCTATGGAGAGCTTATGTCCGCGCTGCTATAAACCTATGGTTCCACAGAGCCAGTGAGTTACTTAAAATAATTATTCAAAACGAACTTTGAATTTGACGATTTCAGAGTAGTGCATCTGTCTTGGGATCAAAAGTTCGCATTTCTGTCATGATGAAGATCAGTGATTCATGGAACATATAAGTTATATGTATGTGATTGAAACGAAAAAAAAAACCTATTAAGAGGAGTAGGGGACTTTTTTATTTTCGATTTCGAAAAGTACGTATGTTAATAACAACAGTACAGTGGCCTGTTCGCCGTCCATATCTGTTCCAAGGAATACTATAATATATATAGCCTACATTCAGGGTTCTTCATTGATAATCTAACAGACACACGACATTTTGCCTGTGTGCGGTTGGTTGAGCCGGCTTTCCCCTACGTAAACTCTGCGCGAAAAGCATGTATAAAAATCTTACTTTATGGAAGATGCTGGAAATGTCATCCACCCTCGACTAAACATCGACCGTGTAATAATAGGCAAACACCTTAACAATCGGAAATGAGGCCATACTGAAAAATTCCACATCGCATTCAAGCACAAACTCCGCTCATATAGTGATCTGAAAGTTGGAGCCTTAGTGTGCTCCTTGTATGCGCTAGAAGACATAATCGCATCCAATCATTTACTGAGGCGCGAATGCTTTAAATCGTAGAGAAATACCGAAATTACATTTCGAACCCATTTTTTTGTAAACTGACAGAAGAAGAGAAATTATAAATGATTTGCCAACTGTATTAAAGCATTGCCGTTATCACCTCTATGCTGATGATCTCCAAATTTACCTACATTCACCTCCTCATTCTCTCTATAACAGCTTGATGAAAATGAATGACGATCTCATATCCATCTTTAACTGGTCTTCAAGTATCGGTCTAAATCTAAATCCTAACAAGTCACAAGTAATTCTAATGGGACAACAAAGACTGCTTACAACCTTTGACATATAAGATTCTTCTACTGCTCATATAGCAGAGGAGTCCATGAATAAAATTAAGGAAGTGTTTCAAGAGCAACATACAGCTATTCACCAAGAGGAAGAAGAAGTTTGGGAAGACCAAAGAAAAGATGGAAAGCAATTTGGAGCCGAAACAGGCTAGTAAATAAGCCTAAACCTTGAAGAAGAAGAAGAAGAAGTTTCAAGATAGAGTGAAGCATGGTCCTCTCGCTCCCCTGATCTAACAATGTGTGATTTATACTTGTGGAGTAACCTGAAAGACAGAGTATACGAGACAAATCCTCATACATTGGAAGAACTAAAACAAAATATTATAAATAAAATCGGAAACATTACAGTGGCCCAACTTAATCAAGTGAATCAGAATGTGTTTTCCCGATATAATGCCTGTTTAGCCGAGGGTGGACGACATTTCCAGTATCTTCCATAAGATAATATTTTTATACATGCTTTACGCGTGGAATTTATGTGGGAACAAAGCCGGCTAAACCAACCGCACACAGGAAAAAAGTCGTGTGCCCGTTAGGTTATATATGAAGAATCTTGTGTATGTATATATATATATATATATATATATATACACACACACACGAATTCACACACCTAACTCATGCAGACGCGTATAAATAGACACAACACCGTTTCTATATTCTTCCCTCAGATTCATTGTACGGTATACATTTCAATAGCATGTTTGCGTCCTCTGAACAGTTAGATTAGAATCTAGCCTGAAATACGAAACTCAAAGTAACTCACACAAACAGTAAATGTAGAAATAAACAGCGATGCAGAAGAATGTTATATAGAGAGATATGTTTTTAGGAGGCGAGCGTCTGCCTATAGAAAACTTAACGGACTGGAGCTAACAGAGTTTGCAGTGAGGGGCGTTAACTTCAAATGAAATGGAAAAGAATAATGTATTTACATGAACCTCTTCTTTCCAAACTTGTCAACTTCATCTCTGTTAAAGTAATTGCTCTTCTTCAGTAGTACTTTATTTGATTTACAAGATATTAATAATGATATCTACCACGTATAACATCCTTCTACTAGTTTTCATCTCCGTGGATGAATAAAGAAAGTTTCCCATAAAATTAATAGCTCGCTATAAAAAAGATGCAAGTATCAATTTCTGAAAAATGGTTTTAATATTTATGAAAATTATTGGAATATTTACTGTTATTTATGTAACACTAACTAATACCAGGCTTGCGCTGCTACGCCTAAATTAATGAAAATTAATGTGTTTTTATGTTTAGTTGAATAAGTAATAGCGAAAAAATATATATCGTAATTATTTTTAGATACCCTCTGCTGATTACACTAGCCAACAAAATTTTACTTCTTTTCTGTAACTGGCACGGAAACAGCTAATCTTTATATTTTCGGGTGTGATGATAACGAAAATGTTAATGAAAATGCAAGATTAGCTCTCGTTTTGAAGTTATGCTAACTTTACGTTATTGTCTATATAAGCTTATGCATAAGCTTGTTGTTATCCCATGGAGAAAGGTCACTGAAGGCGCAACCGCTTTACCTGGCATTTCTAATTTTCTGCTGGTGATTTTCTAATTAGTGTCCAGCAGTAATCGGCTAACATTGATGCACTCCACTTTCCCTGGTATATCATTTTTAGGTTCGAAATTTGCTGGTGGATGCGTTCCCCGTGCTCGTTGCTTGCAGCACCACAGTTGTCAGGAGGAAAAGTCCTATCAGAATGGTGTTGATGTGCTCATCTTTGTACATTTTGCGTATCTGGGGACTCACAGATATCCCCTCTTTTTTTTGTCTCACTACGCCGTGGAGATTTCTGACGCATATAGATAAAATGCCAATATTATGTCCATAGCCTTAACGAAGTTTTTCATTATGCCTAATTTTACATGAAGAGCAGGGAGAATTACGTTCTTGGATTCCACAAGTGCTTCTTGCATAACATTGTGAGGTCTGGTTCAAGTGATTAATACTTAGGCCAATCATTCTTTTTATAATGAAGTGCTATGGCGCGGTTACCCAGAGGCGCTGGAAGCCCTTTTGTAGCCCAAGTAGTATGACTATGATTTTCAGATTCCCGGAAATCTGTCATTTAAACTTGTCATAGTTCAATCGCAATAACAATTGTTTAATGTTAACATATGTTTCTTTCATGTAAGGTGCATACCCAATTGGAATCGATGGTAATATGTTGCCATTATGCAGTAGGACACACTTGAGACTTATTGTGAAGGAATCGATGAACAACCCCCATTCAACACTTTTATTGTTAATGCCCATTAGCTGAAATTAGTCCCAAAAGAGAATAATGCAAGTATTGGCTTTAAAATTTTCTATTAAAGCTTTATACTATTTTTGTAAAACAGGTTACGTATACGTTCTTCTGCCATCGAGACATAGGGGGAAATTATGGCATCACTTTGGCCTTACTTTGCACATAGAAGATTGAATTTTTGCACACACATTGCATGCACCCCTTAGTATATTTCTGTTGATTTCGAGAACTGTGCATTAATGCAGGGGGTGCAGGGGGTCCTAACTTAGAAACAAGGGATTTTCAGAAAAAATCCCAATTTCCATCAATTTTTCCCGCCTCGGGTACATGATAAGGGCGCTTGAATGGTACCGTTTAAACATTGTTATTTTCTGAAGAGAATGAGATTTGAAGCATGATCCCAGGATAAATAGCGATGTTGCTGAAGCTGCTTGCCTGAAATTAACCTAAACAAAATCACAATTTAAAAGTGTTAAATGCACCGCCTTTAACTTGGAAATGAGAGCTAATTCGAGCTTTTCATTGTTGTTTTCGTTATCAGTGTGATCTATATACTTATGAAAAATTTACTTCATTCCAGTTACATTTTCACTGTTAATAATAATAATAATAATAATAATAATAATAATAATAATAATAATAATAATAATAATAATAATAGCTTTATTTTACCTGGCAGAGTTAAGGCCTTAAGGCCTTGTCTACCACTCAACCAGGTTTAAAAAAAAAATACAAAAGAAAAGTCTTAAATCTAAATTACAATATATATATATATATATATTAACATATATATATATATATATATATAAATATATATATATATATATAAACGATTACAAGTTATGAATACAATACAATTAATATTTATAATGTATTTTGATTTACTCTAAATTTAACGAATTAAATATATAATATGTACAAGATATATAAAAAAAAACGAGGAAAAGATTAATGACATAGTATAAAATTAAATAAATAGAGAAAAATTAATTATTAGACAACAGGTAACTGTATAAGCGTGACTTAAAGGTTGCCAAGTGTGCGGCAACCCCTGATATCTTGAGGAAGGAGATTCCAGGAGCGGGCGGAGGCTACTGTGAAGGAAGTAGAATAGGAGGAAGTGCTATGAAGAGGAATTGTTAGCAGACTGCTATCTTGTGACCTAGTGTCAATATTGTGGTAGGAGGATAACTTCTCAAATCTGGACGCCAGGTAAGTAGGAACGTAGGAATTCAGAAGCTTGAAAAGTAGCGAAAGAGAGTGCAATTTACGTCTGTCAGTAAGACGGAGCCAAGAGAGGTTATTAAAGTGTTCGGAAATATGGTCATAACGGCAGATATTGAAAATGAATCGAATGCAAGCATTATGAACACGCTGCAGTCTCTGCGACAAGGCATAGTTTAGATCATTATATATAATGTCACAATAATCGAAGTGTGGTAACACAAGATTCTGCACTAGGATTTGTTTTAACGAAACTGGGAGAAAATTCTTTAAACGTCTAAGATAATGTAAGATGGAGAAAGTCTTTTTACATATGTGTTTCACTTGTGTTTGCCAGGTTAAATTTGCGTCTAGATGTAGTCCAAGATCTATTACTGAAGAAGAATAAGGGATAATTATATTATTTATAGTAATGTTTGGAAGTGTAGATATGTCAAAGGTTGTAAGCAGTCTTTGTTGTCCCATTAGAATTACTTGTGACTTGTTAGGATTTAGATTTAGACCGATACTTGAAGACCAGTTAAAGATGGATATGAGATCGTCATTCATTTTCATCAAGCTGTTATAGAGAGAATGAGGAGGTGAATGTAGGTAAATTTGGAGATCATCAGCATAGAGGTGATAATGGCAATGCTTTAATACAGTTGGCAAATCATTTATGTAGATTGAGAAAAGAAGAGGTCCGAGAACACTGCCCTGGGGGACTCCAGCCGGCACTTTACGCCAAGTCGAAGATCTAGAGTTTAATGAAACGTATTGTTGGCGACCGTGCAGGTAAGTCGAACCAGGATACAGCGCTGTCAGACAAATGTAGGTGCTTTGAGCTTTATCATAAGTAAGTCGTGGTCTACTGTGTCAAAAGCTTTGCTGAAGTCAAGTAAGGTTAAAGGAGTCAATTGACGTCTGTCCACGGCTTCACGAATATCTTCGGTAATTTTTAGCAAAGCTGTGGTTGTGCTATGACCAGATCTAAAGCTGGATTGATAAGGATCAAGGAGGTGATTTTCTTGGAGATAATCAGTCATTTGCTTATGTACAATATATTCCAGGGCTTTAGATAATGTCGGAAGGATACTAATCGGTCGGAAGTCATTACAGTTAGTAGGTGTACTTATTTTTGGTATAGGACGAACTCTAGACGGTTTCCATACAATGGGAAGATATAGAAGGTGATAGAAAGTTATAAGGGAAGCATTGAAAATATGAGTCAATGTGGGTAGTATAATGTCAATGATTTGTATTTAGCATTAAAATGCTGATGTTATCTGTTCCTTGCGAATTGGATTTAATCCGGCTGAGTGCTTTTTTTAACGTCTATAGGCGAAATGTAGTAAAAGTAAAATTTATCTCGTCCTAGATGTGGTGATGGGGATAAAGTCTGTATAAGAGTGTCTACTATTTAGTTCTTGTTGTCTGGAGGTGTCATGGGTATTGAGGTAAAATGTTCATTTAAGTCATCTACAGAAATGTCTATAGAGTCAGTTGAGGGATTCAACTGTCTAAGTCCCATTGCACGGAGCTTTCGCCAAGTGTCCCGTGCACTTATTTCAGGTCCGATTATACTGTGGGCGTGTCGTAGTTTGGCATTACGTATAGTTTGTGTAGTTGTGTTTCTAAGTTGTTTGTACAGTTGCCAGTTCTCGTCATTTTTATGTCGTCTGTATGTTCGGTATGCTTTGTCTCGTTTTGACATAAGTTCACGTATTGAATCATTCATCCAGGGAGCAGGTGAGCGGGAAAATCGTCGGGTTTTTACTGGTGCATGTCTGTCGTATAGTTGTAGTATCAGTGTATTAAATGTGTCTACTTTTTCATCAACTGATCTAAGATTCCATATTGAATACCAAGGTAGTTCTAAAGCGACTGTTGGCTAGTGTAACCCGGCGTTGCCCGGGAATCTACTTCCCGATCTTCTTGGCATAAATGAGCTGAAAGACAAAATTCGTTGTTGTGAATTATCCGTAAAAGAATACCCGCTGTGCACAGCTACGCTTACCGGGGAATCTACTTATCCCGATCTTCTTGACATCAATGAAAGAAAAAATGTTTTTTGTGATTTATCCGTAAGAGTTAACAATTGCTGTCGCGGACTTTTTTAGTAGAATTTTTTAGATATTCTATTGTATGTACATTAATTTTGTGTATTTGTGGTGGCTTGGGCAGCGTAAGCCATTTAAACGTCCAAAAATGACTTTTTTACGCTTTTCTACAAAAGGCGGTTTTAAAGGCGAAGGGGTCGAGTATTACAACTATATTATAGTCTATAACCTTCCCGGGAAATTCCTGAACATTTTGCAAAAGACCCATCACAATTGGAAGAACGGTTTAGCAGCGCATAAAACACGAACGAGCAAACATTCATTATTATATATTAGATTTCCTATTTTTTCATTAAGTAGTTAGGATACTACTAAGTACGTGGCTCTTTTACCACTAGATTTAGTGTTCCACTTAAAACACGTTACATCCTTATTCAGAGGAGATCTTTAAATTGCTAACATATTATGTTGCAAACCACCATTTCGCCAACTCTATAAACGACGATTTGAAGTTGGTTTTTTTGTTATTTCTGTAACATACAAAATCAACTACTAAACTAAGAGAAGTTTCTAGTTTACTTACGTAACAGCTTTGGAATCCTTGTAAAAGTAAAGTAGTCCCACTACAAGCCTCAGGAGGCCCTTGGGGTAGTAGGAGGTTAAGGCTCCCACTTTTTCTAGACAATCGGCACTTGATGTCAGCCGGGTTGTCAGCCCTGCGTGACGGCCGCCTTTACCCCAGAACAAGCGTCTGGTACTCATTTCCGTTAGAGGCTGAGTCGACCCCAGGGCCATAGTGCCGCCAGAAGGTTTTGGTCAGTTTAAAAATCCTGACCCCACCGGGACTTGTGGCTTGTAGCTCAGCGCCTTAACCACTATGCTACGGCGTGCCCCTTGGAATCCTTGAGTTTATATTATTCAATAATAAATTGAAGTTATTATTCACTTATTAGATATAGAATTATATAAAATAATTTAAAAATATTTTTATAGCTACATTTTTTGTAGTAGGTCCATATATATATATATATATATATATATATTTGTATATCACTATAGGCAAGTAATTTTATTATTCTAAGAATTAGTAATATGCGTGGAGGAGTTAATTATTTTCTATGGTACAAAAATAGGCCAAGTGGTAAGCAGAAAGAAAAACAGAAAATTGTTTATAAAATATGACATAAGCTATATATACACACACACACGTGCATGTGCTTTGTTTACGTTTCTACGTATTGCATTAATTCTGATCACCAGTGCTGATAAGGTAGATATAACGTGATTCAAGTCAGTTTGCTGTGAAGCAGAGAAATATCACTCAAGGGTTGTAGGAAATTGGATTTGAGAATTACGGTATCTGGAATCACACAGGCTCTTGATTTCTCAGAGAGAACGTTTAAAGTTCAAGGCTTGTGTTTATTAGGGCCAAGTGTGCAGTAAATCGGGTTGTAAAGGGCGCAAACTGTTTTGCATGTAAAACACTCTGACGTAATGGTCCACGTGACCTGGTTTTACCCCTTGCATCTCCCTGGGCCCACCATAAAACTGCAAACTTGGTCTCTGTTCCAGTTCTGCAACCCTCGCCATTTTCAAACTTTATACTGATGGCGTAATACTATCCTGTTCCCTCTTCCGCCCAGCAATATGAATATTGTATGTTACCACTATTCTGTTACGAAAACACCATATAGGTAATGTCATTTATTAATTACTTTCGTAATATTTAATTATTATTTTGTAAATATTTTATTTCCTAATTTAGAAAAAAAAATTAACTAAACTCACTGTCACTATCTAACCCAGAGGTTAATGGTTGCGCCGACATACGGTAATCTCTCCATACATCCATATCCTGAACTAATATTTTCCAATCATTCCCTGCATAATTTACCTTTCTTTCCTCAAATCATGATTAGTGTTGTTTATTACTGGCCCACTTACTGGACGCTTTCCCTCTGGCTTTCATACAAGAAGTTTCCATGCCTCACTTCAGTAGAACCCATGTTCGCATTTCTTGAAGGTAGTGTCTTTATAGTGAAAGATCGTTACTCGTAAGATAAAAGTTAAAAATTAAAATGTACCTGTTGGCAGGTGCCGTCGTCCTCAACTTTGTTAAAATGGTGTATATAAAATTAACTGGAGCGCTTTCAGAAGTTAATTTCCATCATCAGCAGGCTGAGCTTCTGCTACTCGTTGTTGTTGTTTACGATGATGCATACTCTAAGGGTCGTATGTTAGAACATTACTCTCTACTCCAATCACTAGTGAGCTGATTCACCGTGAGCAATTGCTGAGAACGAATTAACGGCCGACTTATCGGTCATGCACGAGAGTCGACGTTTTCGTAATATTGGCAACGAATTACCCAGAATTCTCAGCGATAAAACCACTTCCGTTATTTTCGTCTGCTATAGAGGAATGCATTTATGCTTGCATCCCGCAAATAATACCGTATACAAACACGTCTGCGACACGCAATATTACGCCGATTCTCCTGTTCTTCCAGTTGAATTCTTTGGTAGACTCTATCAAGTTCCTCTTCTCCGTGTATACCGAAAACATGATCGAAGTCTTCAAGGTCCGACATCTTGGATAAATGTTGGATAAAGCAGCAAAGTACATCGATTACCATCGGTTCCCTTCGGGATTTTAATTTGAGTTGCTCATTTAAGCTACCTCCGCAGGTAGCTTACAAATTTAACCAATTATTATCGCATGAACAGATTTCTGAGTAAGCAAAATCGTAATAGCATACAACTTGCTCAGCAGAGAAGGCATTTTACTGTCTAATGCGTCCAAACATGCGACCATAAGTGTTTGTAGCAGCAACTGACTTGTTTTTGGCGATCTCGTGTAATGGGTTGTTTGACAGGGGTGCGTTCTCATTAAGAAGTAAGGTGTTGTTTATTTCCTTTATAAATATATATTTATATTTATCTTGTTGTCTCTGTGGATTACCGTGAGAGTATTTTCAATTGTGTTCATATGGTGACGTGAGTTAATGAGAAGTTTAGTATAGCTTGATTTATCACCCGCGTGCATGAAATCTTTAATTTGTTTTTTCATTATTTAATAAAATAGTTTTAAGATTTGTTAATATATTTACCTAATGTCTTGTATAAAAAGCGATAGATTAATTCATCATAGTTTATTACTTTATTTGTACTTTTTTCTTTCCTTTATTTTTATGTATAGTAGATTCGAGCTGTTATTCCTTTCTGTATTCATTCTATCAATAATTTAATTTTAATTGTATTTAATTTTATTGTATTATTAGACATTATTTTTATTATTATTCAATTTGACAGATAATTAATTGTTTAGCATGACTATTATTGTAATTTTTTTGTATTTATATGTAACATATGTTTGTCCTGGTGAGTGGAAGAGAAGGCCACATGGCCTTAACTCCACCAGGCTAAATAAATCTATCTATATCTTGTATTGAAATGTCTACTTGTCCTGCCAATATACCATTTAATACAATCTTTACACGTTAGTTCGTACACTGCCTTGTTGAATTTGCTGTGTTCTCCTATGCCATTGCATATTATGTTGATTAATTTGTTTCTGTTTTATAAGCTATGTTAATGTTTTTATTGGGGCACGCCGTAGCGTAGTGGTTAAGGCATTGAGCTACAAGCCGGAGGGTCGAGGGTTCAAGTCCCGTTGGGGGTCAGGATTTTTAAACTGACCCAAACCCTCTGGCGGCACTATGGCCCTGGGGTCGACTCAGCCTCTAACGGAAATGAGTACCGGACGCTTGTTCTGGGGTAAAGGAGGCCGTCACGCAGGGTTGACAACCCGGCTGACATAAAGTGCCGATTGTCTAGAAAAAGTGGGAGCCTTAACCTCCTACTACCCCAAGGGCCTCCGGGCCTGTTGTGGGATCACTTTTACTTTAATGTTTTTATTTATTTTTTTCAAAGCTCTGGCTAGTTTTGTGGTTTCATTTCCTGTGTGTGTTAGTATTACCCATGTTTTATTATTATCAGATTCTCTTTCAAGTTTTGTTATATTGTTTACGTCATTTTTTTTATTTCTTTACAAGCTTATCAATGATTTATTTGTTGAAACCGTTGCTTTTCGTTACTCGATCCATCAAGATATCTCTTTTATTCCGGGTTTTCAACTTTGACCTATCCTTCTTGCAGCAATAGGCCTACTACTGCCGCGCTAAGTCGTAAGGTCATATAAGCACGCAAATCCCAACGACGAGGCAAAGATACCACGGGGGAAACATAAATATGGCAAAATAAATTTATACCTTGAAATGAAAATGACAGGGCCTATAACTACAATATTCTGAAACAAAGTTCAAATTTTCATGGAAAATAATAATGACGACGACGATGATGATGATGATTATGATGATGATTATGATGATGATGATAATAATAATAATAATAACAATAATAATACGAAGGATATTCAATAAAGGCTTGACACTACATACTGTAGTTGCTAATCACTTAGGTTTTCACAGCGATAGCTCTTTCAGTCGAGAGTTGGCAGCCTGTGAGAATGAACGTGTTTAATAATCGCCTCTAAACATCGTCGTGGCTGATTTTCGTGGGCAGCGTTATGCAATAAAGTTTTGTTTTCCTTTGAAGAAAAACTTAACCGTAAGCTACGATGATCTGAGGTGAGCGTATGAAGACTGTGTAATAATATCGTCTAACATGTTTTCGTTGGCATCATACTTCCAAAAATGGCCGGGAAGATGTTGAACTAGAGAGAGGAAAATGTGCAACTGTTACTGGCATATCGAAGATGACAATCAACATCAGGATCATTATTATTCGTGATGACTTAATCTCACTGTGAGACAACTTACACGCATCCTTCACATATAATTTAAGAGCACTCACACAAGTTTGAAAGAGAATTTGCACATGTCTAGGATATGTGCACAATGGATACCGCAACTGCTTACTCCACAGAAGAAAAGTATACATGGGTGCATTTTAATGACCCAAAGATGAAGCAGAACAGCACCATTGCTTTTTCTATTGCTAGGGGATATTGTATACTCACATAGTTACAAACACACTCCAGTCACTGCAGTTTACTACAATAACGTTCTGAAGCAAATTGGTAAAAGTTTACATCCCCCTATATCGAAGGAGCTTCATTGGGAAGTGGAACCTCCATCAAGACAATGTCAGGCCTCGTGTTTCTAATGCTGTTACCGAGTTCCTGAAAAAATACATCTCTATGGTACCCTATCTACCTTACAGTACCGATATGGCTCCGTGTAACTTTTTTTCTCAAATCGACGACCAGAAAGAATCTTAAGGAACGTCTATCTACGCAGTGAAAGCTTTAGATACGATCTTGAAGAGGATGTCAAGGATTGGCTTCCTACACGTCTTCGAGAAATGAAAAACGATGAGGGAGAAGTGTATTGCATTGAAGGGGGAAGTATTTTGATGTATGAAAAAGTCTGTGTGAGTTAAATCTTTGAAAATGGTTGGTTATATGAACATTAATTGTAAGCCCTTAGTGAAACCACTCATAATAACAATGTATAATTACAGAGAAAAATTAGTTTTACTTGAGCCTGAATTTGAACCTACAGCTTTACGCGCTAGCGATCTACCATTGAGCTACTTGGGCACACCTCCTGGAGCAACCACAAATTACCCTCTCTTTAAATCCCAAGTCCCTCTAGTTCTGTGCAGTTATGTGAACAATTGGCTACAGACAGCTTGTCCGGAAAAAAATCCAAATAATAATAATAATAATAATAATAATAATAATAATAATAATAATAATAATAACACAACTTTTAGTACAACGTTAATACATAATTATATAAAAACAATATAAAGGTAAAGGTTTAATTAGTAATTTTCATTAGCTTCCTGGTCTTATTGTCAGAGTTTTTGATTACAGTGCTTAAGGTCCCGCGTTCGATCCCTGGTCAGATCACAGCATTTTTTTACTTAAAGGGTTATTCTCTTGTCCCCCATGATCTGGAATTTAGGATAAGTTTAAGTTTAAAAGTTATCCTTGCGCTTTATTATTATAATTATTTTATATTTAGTTTTTCATTATGAGTCATTTAATCATATTGTAGGTTATCATAATCTTCAAGGTATGGTCTATTACCAGTTCCGCAACACCAATGGGGAATGAAAAAGGGTCATGGAAGCTTCTTGTAGGAAGACTAGAGGGAAAACGTCCAGTTAGTAGACCAAGAATGAGGTGGAAGAATAACATTAACCATGATTTGAGGGAAGTAGATTATACAGAGGATGATTGGAAAACATTAGTTCAGGATAGAAATGTGTGGAGAGGTATGTTCATGCGGCCATGAACCTACGGGTTATTTAGTTAGTTAGTTAGTTAGCAATATGTATCACAGCTGAACATTTCCCTCTCGTGTCACATCTCCATTGTGTTGTATCGCTATTCTATGCTTGGAATAGTTATATCATTTGTACATCATTTAGGGTTTACCTATTTGAGTGGTAGGCCTAGATATTCTACGACTGTCCGTATTACATATTTACACTACCAAAACATAATGCGAACCGCGGTGAATTTAGTTAACTATAAGCATAAATAACAACCGTAGATATATAATTTAATTTTCAATGTGGCGGGTCGAATTTGTAATGTGGGTCGAGGGGTAAATTTGGTAATATGGGACGAGATGTGAAGGAATCGGGAGGAAATATGGAGATAATCATAGCTTCAATACTTGACTATGCAGATAAAGCAACATCGTCTCTTGAATAGAAACTGCCAGTTTGTATTGTACGGGATGAGAGAGTACTAACTGACTAAATAGCAGAACCCGCTTTACTCAAACTCACTCGTGACATTTTCCTGGTGCCATCTACTGGCACAAAACAATAATAGGCTATAACAGGGGTCACCAATTAGATTTCATGGAGGTCCATTTTCAAACAAGTAAATTAAGTCGAGGTGCGGAACCACTGTTCATTAAACATACGGATCTTTTGTTAAATAATTAATATTATAAGGAAATTATTTAAATTATGGTATGGGTATGAATTGCACAAATTTAAACAAAACACATGGTAAATAGTAAAAGGATACAGCACAGTAGTGCACAGTTATTAATTCTAATAATTGTTAATAAGTTTATGAGAAACTTGACGTAAATACAGAGCAATATTCAAATATCTCACTACACAAAGTTCGTGTTTTTCACGATACCAGGTTTCAAATGGAATCCCATTCATTTTCAGTCAAATCTCCGACCATAAGCAGTACTGCCAGCCGAGCCAACAATAATACTGTCATGACATTAAATTTAGTATAACTGGTTGTATCCGATGTTTAACCGGTTTAAAAGAATTGTATTAATTCGATATTTAACCGGTCCGGAAACCAAAGCCCCAGGGTCCGGATCCGGACCACGGTCCGCCAATTGGTGAGCCCTGGGCTATAATAAAGTGTTATTCTTCGTACTTTAAACTTAGAAAAGTTAATGGAGTCGTGGAGGATTGGAAATATATTCTCCTCATGCGTCCCGTATTGAAGACTATCGTTTCAGTCGTGGCTGTATCCACGCTCACAAGGGAACCGTCAACCAATGCATGCCGAAAGCTACATTAAATTTTCTTCCAGAGAAGCGCAGTCTAAAGGCCGTCTATGCATGACAAATTGAAAGAAAAGGAAGATCAAGAACAACCTGGAAGAATAAAATTCAAAATTCAATGAGGAAATTTGGTGTAACAGATGAACACACAGTGGACAGAGAACGATAAAGAACTTTAATTAAGGGAAATTTGTGAATGTTTGTTGCAAACTGATAGTCTATAAGCCCGTAGTCATTTGTCTCTTGTCAGTGTTCGGAAAAAATATATTGTAAAGTACTTTACGAACGCATGAGACAATGGGCTAAAGTGAACTATAGGCTCTCAAAATATCAGGCAGGTTTTAGAGAAGGGTACTCCACGGTGGACAACGTATTTGTTCTGAGAACATTAATTGTTGACAATCTGAAAATGAAGGGGGGTAAATTATTTTGTGCATTCATTGATTTTAAGATGGCATTTGATACTGTGGACCGAAGCGCACTTTGGGAAAAAATTAAATCGGAAAGTATTGTCTCATAAAATGATACATGCCTTAATGTCAATTTATAAATATGTTAAATTTTGTGTAAAAGTAGACCAAGGGCACATTACAGAGAGCAGTGAAGCCAATCGGGGAGTGAGACAAGGTTGCATTTTATCACCAATGCTATTTAATCTATTCGTTGATGATATTGTAGACGTAATGCTAGAAGGAGAAATTGAGGCTCCGGAGATAGGAAATGTTAAAATCCCAGTCCTGTTGTATGCAGATGATTTAATTATCTGTTCCAAGACAATCAAGGGATTGCAAAGAGGTCTTGACCTACTGGAAATATACTGTAGGAATTGGGGATTGACTGTAAATGTTAGTAAGACAAAAACAATGACCTTTAAAAATGGGACGGTTTATGGTAGAACAGAGGAATGGAAATACAAAGATCAAGTACTCCAAAACGTGAAACATTTTGAATATCTTGATACGATGTTGAAAATGAACGGGAAGTGGAAAAAACATATTGATATAGCATTATTTAAAGGGAGGGGACAACTTAACAGTGTACTCGGTATTCTGTGTCGAGTGCCTGATATTCCAGTCAGCACATTAGAAAAAATGTATGGAGCGATGGTGAGGCCAGTAATGCACTATGGTAGTGAGATTTGGGGTTTCCAAAGAACGGAAGTACTAAATAAGGTATATACGCATTTTCTAAAATATATTACAGGACTTAGTATGGCCGTTTCTAACTGTGGGATTCTATATGAATTTGGGTCATTCCAGGACGACATAAACTGTAAAATTCGTGTACTCAAATACTGGTTGCGAGTAATCCAATGTAAAACAATGTTTAGAGCAACTTGTTACGACCACCAAATTAAAAACATAGATGTTAAATTTTGGGCAGACGAGGTTAGGAAAGAACTCCAAAAGATTGGGATGGGCTGGGTATGGGAAAAAGGGACTGAAAATCGCAAGAAAGTGTGGAGAAAAATAAGGAGGAGGTACTTAGATATAAACCAACAAGATACTTTCGCCGAATGTACAGGAAAACGCTCACTGTGTTTACAAAGAGACCTAAAACACGTCTGGGGAAAAGAATCGTATATACTCAACCTAGGATTTAAAGAGAGATCAGGGCTTGCTTGGTTTAGGCTAGGGGCATGGAAATTAAAAAAAATTAGCGACGATCACGATATGCGAATATGTCCAATGTGCGGGAAATTTGAAGATGAGATACATATATTAGGACAATGTAATGATTTAGAATATTGGAGACGTCAGTTATTACCGGAAAGATTTCTAAATTCAAATCGGGAAAGATTGGCATGCTACGAGTTATTGGTAAATCCAGAAAATTGGATAAACTTGGGTAAATTTCTGGATAAAACGCGGAAAATAAGAACAACACTCATTCATGAATAAATATGTTATCAAAATGCAATAACACTAATTCTTAATAATTATATATAAATTAATTAATGTATAATGCTATTGTGTTATTATTTAATTGTAATATTACTGTGTTTTCTTTATGTAATTGTAATGTTATTGTTTTTTTAGTGTATAATGCTATTGTGTTATTATTTAATTGTAAAATTATTGCGTTTTCTTTATGTAATTGTAATGTTATTGCTTTTTTTGTTTATTTTTCTTCACACTAGTAGCAATTATTACTTTATTATAACGGACTGTCAACAGCACGTACGGCTTACTGCCCGTGCGACCCATATTTGTAAATATCTTACTTTTTGTCTGATAAAGTCCTACTACTATATATATATATATATATATATATATTAATTCACTATTTTAGATTATATTAAAATTCAGCAATATATTTATACATGAAGGAGAAACATCTACAACCAGTAGATTGGATGGACCGACAAGATTGGCTATTGGGAATCGGACGATGTCAAGGTCATTAATCAACCGATGATCTATATATCTATCTATCTATCTATATTAGTTCGTGTTAATTTCTAAGATTGGTTGGAGAAAACTCTCAATGATGAGGAAAATTCTCAATATCAATGAAAGAAGCATTGTGATGTAGCCTACCAGGACCATGTCCAAATAAATGTCGTTTTTAACTGCAAGGCAATAAAATCCTGCTCCAAATCTCTCATTCAAACTGTAGGGAAGAAAAAAACAACTCATTAACTTGCAGACTGGATACCCCTCACTGCCTGCCTTCCGCGCCGCGTCCCACCACACTTCACTCCGCTATTAACTTATGCAGAGAGTGCATTTGCTCCGTACAGTGGGTTGCCATTGCTGAATTCTGGCTTTGATTTCTATACTTTACACAGCCTTAGCACATTACAACGCTTCTCTGGGAGAAATTTCAAGATAGGTTTCGGCATGCGATGATTGACAGTTCCCTTGTCTGACACGAGTTGTGACGTTGCACTGATAGTTGAACATATTCTTATCGACTGTCTAATTTGAACAAAAGCCAGAGATTTATAGGCCTATTTTTATGATTTCTTTGGAATATTTTTTTGGCGATAATATTGGGAATCTTTCCCATCTCTTTTTATTTCTTTCGTTTAGTGGTCTGCATAACCACAGTTTAATGTTTATTATAGAGTAAATCTTACACACATCTCTCTAAAACCTTTGTTCGTGTTTCATTTCTTCTTCACAGCCAAATTTTCAGCCTCAATTTTATAGATATTTGCTCCAAATCTTGTAGCCTATAATATTGTTAAGACTTACGCTTTTTTAAATTATCTAAATGTTTATTCCGAACTGGATTGTTTTAGTATATTATTTTTCTATATCTTTTCTTGAGGGTTTTAACTAAGTATTTTTCATCTTATTTCCCAATGACATTTGCAATCGACGCGGTTGTAAATTAATTGACTTCTATTATATATATAATTTATATTGAAAATCCTAGGTTGTAAAATTATTGATTAAGTTTACTACGGTATATTGATATGCTGGTGAGAATTGTGTACCTTTTGTGAATATTACATAAAGTACGTAACCATACGGTGCTATAATGTTCCATTTTTCGGACCATAAATTAATATTAAAATACGACATTGTATGAAATAAATCATAAAATCATCAGGAGAACAACTCAAGCTGGGCCTCGTCTTCTCGAATAATAGATCCACATTTCTATCGTGGGCGACTTTCCACCAGCTGCAAATGCAGAGCTTCTTCACGTCCTCAACAACTCCATCCAAGCTACCGAGCATTGGTCTTCCAGCTGACCTCTTACCATCTGGCTTTTATTGCAATATCATCATAAATATCTCATTTGTGTCCATGCATGTCTCCGGCCCATCTTAATCCACTTATTTATTTTGAGGTACAATATTTTATGATTTATTAAGTTGCTACAGTTTCGAGTGGTTTCTAACTCTGCAACCATTTTCATCCTGAATTGGGTCACATATTTTACGCAATTTTCTTCTTTCAAAAGCTGCAAGTTTCGTTATATCCTTTTGTTACTACGCCCAGGTTTCTCAACCGAATATCAATAAGGGTTTAGTTAAGTGTTTGAATAGACGGCATTTAGTATCTTGATATAGATATTTAGATTTGTAGAACAAAATAACATGTATTTGTAATCTTTATTCTCCTATTAATTTCCTCACCTAACAGATTGGTGGCGTATACTATTATTCCTAGTTATTCGAATTATCATAAAATATCATTTAATATTTCTTGTTCACCATACAACTAAATGTATGGTAATTTTAAATGTAAAAGTAAGTTTCATAACATAATCTCTAGTTTCTAATATTTATGCATTTATTGGTGGTAAAATTAGCCAAACTCTCAATAAAGTCACCATAAATCACTAGCGAGTGTTTTTGAAACCCAATACAGTGATGACATTGCTAAAGTAAAAATCAATAATAAACTAAGTGAAACTTTCAGTATTAAATCAGGAGTCAAACAAGGAGACCCCCCCTCTCAGCTACCTTATTCGGCTTAATTGAAAGATGAATCTAAAAAAATGGTCTAATAATAAATCAAGATAAAACAAAATATTTAAAATGAAGTAATCACAACAGAAAATCGGAAAATCTATAAATTGATGACATGCAAATTAACACAGTAGAACCATTTAAATAGTTAGGTACCAAAGTAAACGGATATAATGCATTATAAGAGGAAATTAAGGATATATTGGTAAATGGGAATAAAGCAAATTTTGCAAGTAGAACCTTATTTAAAAGAAAATTAATATTAAAAACAGCAAAAATAAGGTTATACAAAACACTCGTTAGACCAGCAGTTACATATGCTAGTGAAAGTTGAGTCCTATAAGAAACATAAAAACAGACATTATTAATTTTTTTAAGGAAAATTATAAGACGAATATTTGGACCATATAGAGGAAATGATAAGTATTGGAGAATCAAAACAAATGGCCAACTAAAGAAATTAATCAAAAATCAGATTAGGACCTATAGTAAACCATGTACGATCACTCAGAATTGGTTGGCTGGACATTTAATAAGAAAGGATGAAAAGAGATTGGTTAAGAAACTCTATAAATGGAAACCTATAGTAGGCAGAGCAATTGGAAGATACGAAGATAAGATGGGCAGATGACACAATGAACGATCTAAAGAAATTGAAAGTGGCTAACTTGAATGTGGCAAGAGACAGATAGATTGTTGAGAAGGCCAAAACTTTCACCTTTGAAGTTGTCGCGCCTTAGGATGATGATAAAGTGATGACAATCCAACATTGCTATACGGCTCTGAAACATGGACCTTAATCTGCAGTCAAATGAGATGAATAGAAGCTATTGAAATTAAATTATTAAGATCTCTCTGGCAGGTTATAACTTATATGACCATAAACGAAATGAAGACATCCGTAACGAAATCAATGTCACATCCATAACAGAAATCATGGAATTTATGTAGCTGAATATCTGATGAAGCAGGTCTACATATTAACAATGTTTTACTATAGACAACCTCACAATCTCCATAACTTCAGAAGTATTCGAAGAAGGTCCCTGGAAAACGAAAATGGTTATGTTGAAGGAACAGTTTCCTATTTTATTAGCAGATGTGTTTGTATACATTCGTGCTTGAGTAAAACAATTTACACTATTTTATTATTAATTACTTATTTTCTCCTCATTTGAACTAAGAAACACGTTTCGAATCCTTATAACAGGAAGAATAGCCGTTTTACATATTTTAGTTTAACATTTTTTAAGAAAATTTGAAATAAGAGTCCCTGTAATGTAAGTCCATAATGAAATAAGTTTCCACGATTGAGTCTATTTTACATTTATTTCTGCATCTCATTTTTGTTCGTTATCTTTTCTTTGCCTTTGAATTCCATCACATATTCATAATACAGGGCTATTCAGAAAGAAGGAACAGACTTAAAAAATTTATTTCTTCCGAACTACAAACAAATATAAACACAATTCCAACGTTCCTGGAAAGAGAAAAGTTCAAATTTCACTATTTATGCATTCAATATCAGCACCATGTGTTACACGACAAATATCAAAAGATGGCTCATTTCTTGCCACACACGTGTCAGCTAGTCTCTGGTTATCGAATTCACTGCTTCAACAATTCGATGTCGCAGATTTCAAAGAGAGTCAGGTATAGGGGGGAATAAAAACATGGTCTTTTACGTAACCCCATAGATAAAAAATCACACGGGGTTAGGTCGGATGACCTGGGGTTATGAAGTTGATCTTCTGCACCTCCTCTTAAAATCCAACGTCCTGTTGTGTCGTCATTTTAATACAAACAATCAGCATGACAAGGTACAGTGCCAATGCGAACTTCAAACTTTTCTCTTTCCAGGAACCTTGGAATTGTGTTTCTATTTTTTTAGTTTGGAAGAAATAGATGTATGAAGCCTGTTTTTTCTTTCTGAATAGCCCTACATTTCTCTCTTTTGTTGTTCATTTCCATTTAATAATGTATTTTTTAAGTGTGATCATAGGCCTTTATCTCGTTGTATATATATATTTCTTCCAGCTTCAGTGATACTTCATAGGCCTTTCTTTTATATGAATACAAGTTTTCTGTACCGTATTATATGTGCATTCAGTAATATATTATTTAATAATAAAATATATCCACTAGATGAATCTGTACATTTGTTTATTTAGCAGAGGTTAATGACGGTAAACATTGTGAAGTAGTAAAAATTGAATACATTTACAGATTATCATTAATAAAATGGAGCTTTGAAATCAACATTGGTATAAACATCAAGCTTAGCGTTGTAGAAATGGTAAAGCGGTTCACAGCTGTGCGAGTTCACAAAGTTTCAGCAAACTGTTCTTATTTTAGCGGTTCTGCTGCTGACAAGAACACAAAAACACGGCTTGGCTAAAGCACAAATACGGCTCAAGCATAAAGTGCTCTTTTTTCCTCTCAAGACAAATAGTTCTTCTCATTATCACCAGAAAATAAGCAGCTCATTATGCACTACCACTTGATGTACGTATTAATTATTCATACAACCCACTTGTTTAAAAAAAGCTACTTGTGATATATCATAAATTGCAGTACATAAAACGATATTTCCTCCTCTTTTTTACATTCTTTTCTTCGTTCCTTGACGGATTAACATCTTCCTATTTACGGGTACCTTCATTACTTCGGTAGTATCAACTTATTGAGAATTGTGTTTGTAATTAAAAAAACAAAATATCTTATAGAAAGTAATATTAAAATATATGTAAATATTTCAAGTGACCTAATCCGCAAGTTCCAAGTCTATTGAGACTACTAATATATTATAGGCCTACGTAAAATTAAGGACCAAATTGCTGCTCTTTCCATAGTTATTTTTTTAAATATATCTAGAACGTGTTATAAATTATAACAAAAACGATCTGATCTTACGTGTAGTGAAATTCCACCCAAAACACGAAACAAATGTGCATGTCATAAGGCAATATTTGTCTTATATCGTTACATTACCTAATGATCAATACATAACCTAAGTAATTCAAAGACAAAGAAAAGATACTTACTTACTTACTCACTGGCACTATCGAACCCGTAGGTTCATGGCCGCACGGACATAAGCTCTCCATACATCCCTATCCTGAGCTAATGCTTTCCAATCATTCCCTGTATAATCTACTTCCCTCAAATCATAGTTAATTTTGTTCTCCCACCTCATTCTTGGTCTACCAACTGGGCGTTTTCCTTCTGGCTTTCCTACAAGAAGTTTCCATGTACGTCTTTCATTCCCCATACGCGCAACATGTCCTGCCCATCGCAGTCTACGGGACTTAATTGTTCTTATTATATCTGGCTTCCTATAAAGACCATGTAGTTCATTGTTATGTAGTCTTCTCCATTCACCTGTCTGTTCATCTCTCTTTGGTCCAAAAATTTTCCTAAGAACTTTATTCTCAAATACTCGTAATCTCCTTTCCTCCCTTAAAGTAAGAGTCCATGTTTCGCACCCATATAATATAACTGGTAGAAAAGATAACGAACAAAAATGAGATGCAGAAATAAATGTAAAATAGACTCAATCGTGGAAACTTATTTCATTATGGACTTACATTACAGGGACTCTTATTTCAAATTTTCTTAAAAAATGTTAAACTAAAATATATAAAACGGCTATTCTTCCTGTTATAAGGATTCGAAACGTGTTTCTTAGTTCAAATGAGGAGAAAATAAGTAATTAATAATAAAATAGTGTAAATTGTTTTACTCAAGCACGAATGTATACAAACACATCTGCTAATAAAATAGGAAACTGTTCCTTCAACATAACCATTTTCGTTTTCCAGGGACCTTCTTCGAACAGTTCTGAAGTTATGGAGATTGTGAGGTTGTCTATAGTAAAACATTGTTAATATGTAGACCTGCTTCATCAGATATTCAGCTACATAAATTCCATGATTTCTGTTATGGATGTGACATTGATTTCGTTACGGATGTCTTCATTTCGTTTATGGTCATATAAGTTATAACCTGCCAGAGAGATCTTAATAATTTAATTTCAATAGCTTCTATTCATCTCATTTGACTGCAGATTAAGGTCCATGTTTCAGAGCCGTATAGCAATGTTGGATTGTCATCACTTTATCATCATCCTAAGGCGCGACAACTTCAAAGGTGAAAGTTTTGGCCTTCTCAACAATCTATCTGTCTCTTGCCACATTAAGTTAGCCACTTTCAATTCCTTTAGATCGTTCATTGTGTCATATTCCCATCTTATCTTCGTATCTTCCAATTGCTCTGCCTACTATAGGTTTCCATTTATAGAGTTTCTTAACCAATCTCTGATCATCCATTCTTATTAAATGTCCAGCCAACCAATTCTGAGTGATCGTACATGGTTTACTATAGGTCCTAATCTGATGTTTGATTAACCTAAGTATAGTTTTAATGTTAAAAGATTCCGGGCTATATAGCTGATAGGCCACGGCCACATAGCCCGAAATCTTTTAACATTATGATTAGCGGCCGTGAAAGCTTGCATTCCACAACTAAGTATAGTTTGTTGTATTACGCACCTCATAAAGTTTATATTACAGAAGAGTCGCCCGATAGGTATGTAGACATTCTATCCCACTCCTTCGGATCGCTCCAATACCAGTACAAATAAGTCATTGGAATTGTGGAACAAGTTACACTCTCTACTTATTACAAAGTAATTTAATATTGATTTGTCAGTCCATAGCTTATATTCCAATAGACGATGGTAGATATTAAATGCAAACGTAACTATAACACTGGTCGACAAGGTTTTCTTCACAAGAAATCTGATTAGTGAATTTAGTGCATTTTTTCATACTGAAATCAAAAACGTAGTCAGAATTTTTCCATCAGGTACAGTTATTTTGTGACAGCTACTTTTTAAAATCTTATTTCATCATTCTCTTTTACCTCTCATAGGAATCTTTACTCTATATTTAGCTATTTTATTCAAGTTGTATTCAAGGAAATTATATATAATGTCATGCTGAAGCATCAAACGACAAGACTGCTCAGGTTCATTCATGTTTTGACATGCTCAGACCTGTTAATCTGGCATTGTTATGTGTCAGTCTCACTACGTTAAAGACAATGGCCTGAACGTGAATCTCTTATCCCTGGCCAGAAAAATGTGTCACATGTACCTTTAGTGAATCCTAAAAATATATATTTATCTCCATTGCATATTAAATTAGGAGTAATGAAAAATTTCGTCAAAGTTATGGATAAATAATCTGAAAGATTCTTTTACTTGAAATCTAAAATTTTCCCAAAATCAGTGAGGCTAAACTGAAAGGAGGAATTTTATAGGACCACAAATATGAATATTAATGGCTGATGAACATTCTGAGGACTGTTAAATCCACTTGAAAAAGCCATTCAAAAATATATGTTGCAATCTCCTTGGAAAACATAAAGCAGAAAACAATTGTGGCATAGTGGCTGATCTTCTGGATTCTAATAAAGTAACATGTATACCGAATTTAAAAATTCACTTCTTGGACTCTCACTTAGACTTCTTCCCGGAAATTCTTGGGGCTGTCAGCGATGAGCACATTGGGCAATATCATCAGCAAATTTATACAATGGAAAACAGGTACCAAGGCAAGTGGAGTTCTAATATGCTGGCTGATTACTGTTGGGCCAAGAAGAGAGATGTTTCAGATGCAAAATATGTCCGAACACGACTATCTACCACTTTCTAGGTAAGTAAGAATGAGTAGTATTATAAAAAAATCAAATAAATATCATACAAAACTCCTGCCTGATCGGAAAAAATTGAAATGATATTTGAATTCAGCATGAAAAAAACTTACAGACTATATTATTTTTAATTATTCTTGTGAAAAAAGTTCATGTTTGTAGACCAGTGTTATTAAATAAGCACACCGCAATGAATTGGAATATCGATATTTTTTTCTTCTGAGATATTTTACTTTTAGCGAATAGTATGAATTTCATCAATATATCCTCCATACCAACTGCTGATGTTTATCAGCATAACGATGCCTTTATCTGTAATTCTACAGTGAAGATGGTAAACGGTGATTATTTTGAAATTCTCTCATGTCTAGGCATTGAAATGGAGTCGTATATTCCATCTGACAAGTATAGTGTATGGTAGACCAAGGTACTCAATCATATCAAATTATTATATAATATGGTCTATACCAAATTAGGAAGCCTCAACAATCACGAGTAATCTTGTATATATATTTAGAAACTCTCTCTCTCTCTCTCTCTCTCTCTCTCTCTCTCTCTATATATATATATATATATATATATATATAGGGTGTTTCTAAATTAGACCGACAAACTTTGGGAGCATATAGTTAACCTTAATTGAATCATATTTTGTTAAGGAACCTATAGGATGCCGCGCTTCGTTTTGTGCAAGGGGGGCCTTCGAAGAAGGGATGGAAGAAAGTAGGTACGTGCAAATAACAAATCTTTCTGTGTGTTAATCCAAATACTTTACAGAAACAAAACATATTTTAATTCTAATGACCCATCACAACAAGTACTGGAACAGGAACACACATCCATTGACATCCAGACTAACAGTGGACCGACGTCCCATACTTTGTCGTACACTTCCAAAGATGCCAGGAGTTTCCCTTATTTCAGCTGCTACGCTGACAATGCGTGCTACAGGATCTTCAGTCTCATATATATATATATATATATATATATATATATTATATATATATTTCATAAACTAATGCCTTCATATAGCCCCACAAAAATAAATCTAGACAGATTAGGTCAAGCTAGCGTGCTGACCAGGCATTGGGCCCACTCCTACCTATCCAACGAGTGCCAAAGGTAGTTGTCAGATGGCCACGACTTCATTCCCAAAGTGAGGTGGTGCCCCGTTATGTTGTAACAACATGCTGCATCTGATGTTCAGAGCTACAAGCTAAGACACATTGAACTATACAGTACAGTATGTACAGCAGGACTGAATGAGGTTTACACACCATCCCTTGTTCCCACTACGGATAACAACAGATCGAACCAATGGATGTAAACAAACCTGCTGTAACTGATACCGAATGCTACTGAGCTCCAGATGTAAACAAACCAAGCGAAAGTAGTAATGACAAATCCCTCTTGGACTTAAAAGAGTGTTTAACCGTTTCCTTCAATCCCTTCCATTAAGATCCCTCTAGTACTGAAACGAAGCGTCGCAGGCCATAGGTTCCTTAACAAAATATGCTTCAAAGAAGGTTATCTATGTGGTCCGAAACTTTGTCGGTCTAATTTAGAAACAACCTGTATGTTTATATATATATATATATATATATATATATATATATATATTTCTTCTCTATGTGTGTTTGTCACTAAACTCCTCCTAAATGACTGGATCGATTTTGAAGAAATGTTTTGTGTGTATCCGTTTGGGCTACTCGATGGCTTAGATTCACAATTGGGCTCTCTAAAACCATTAGGTGTAGGAGTTCACCTGAAGTGGAAATGGAAAAAAGCTCTAGCCGTCACATTTTTTGTTTCACAACGAAATTCAGTATATCGTATTATCGTATAAAATAAACCGAGGCAGGTATTATCCAAAAATGCGTACAATCCGACAATTAGAAGTGGAGGTTTACTTGAAACCCGAAATTAAAAACTGCTTAAACGACTAGACAGATTTTGATGAAATGTTTTGCATGTTTTTGAGTGGGTTCCTGGATGGTTAAGATTCACAATTGGACTCGGTAGGTGGCGCTGCGATCGGGTTATAGGATTTTTTATGTCAGATGTATAGTAATCTGCATGATCGACATATTCCGCGCGAAAACAATGTGATATCATTATGCACGCTTTTTGAGCCACAACAGATGGCAGTGAGGAGTTTTCTTGCAAATTTATTTACTAATATTCAATTACGTATTAATTAGGCCTAGTGAATTTGATGGTATAAAGTAATATTTTTATCGTTCGGCCATGACACGATAATTGAACGTTCAGGCAAGACATCTGCCGGGTCAGCTAGTTTATATATAGAAACCTACATAGAAAATAAAAAAAAGGCAAAATGAAATATTAGCAGAGAAATCTAGGTCATTAGGATATTTTATTATTCACCCTTTCCCACCCTCATACCGATGGGCGATTTACTTGGACTTAAATAGCGTCGAGAGTACCTAAAATGTTATGAATTGGACACTAATATCAGTTTATCGGTTTTCAATTACTTTATGTCACCACTTTCTAACCATCTCTAGGGGTGCAAGGATCCAAAGTGTCCTAAATATTATCATGACTGTCACCAGACAGTTTTAGCGACCCCGAAAACTTTATTCGACACTAATCTAGAATTTTCCAGAATTTAAGTCATATATGTATGTGCGAGGTTTGGTTAAAATTGTTCCAGGCTTACCATAAATATACGGATCATAGTTATATATATATATATATATATATATATCCATAGTAATTCTGCCCGAGCGCAGGTCCTTCACTGCAAGCATAGCATTTCCATGCTATGCTTGCAGCTTTACTAGGGAATTTAGAGGTGTGGTAGCTTCCCGTTGCTTTCCACACCGGTGAAGGATAATGATGATAAGGATGATGATGGCCATATGATTTCGGGGACCGTTTGGGCCTTAAAGTTTTCCTGACATTTGTCTTACAGGTGAAGAAAAACCCAGATAAAATCCTGACCCAGAAAAACTGCCCCGACCGGGGATCGAACCCGGGCCCGCTGCGTGACAAGGCAGAACGCTACCTCGAGACCACAGCGGTGGACACACACACACACACACACACACACATATATATATATATATATATATAAACATAAGCTACATAGACTACCTCCATTTTATATAGACGATTATCATTATCATCATCGTCGTCATCGTCATTATCGTCGTAGTTATCGTCATCATCGTCGTTATTATTATTATTATCATTATCATTATTATCATTATCATTATTATCATTATATATAATAATAATAATAATAATAAAATAATAATAATATTATTATTATTATTATTATTATTATTATTATTATTATTATTATTATTATTATTATTATTATTATTATTATTATTATTATTATTATTATTATTATATTATTATTATTATTATTATATTATTATTATTATTATTATTATTATTATTATTATTATTATTATTATAACCAGGAAAAATAAGTTACAAATATATAATTCAATAGTGAGAAGTACGTCCACTGCTGTGGTCTCGAGGTAGCATGCTGCCTTGTCACGCAGCGGACACGTGTTCGATTCCCGGTCAGGACAAGTTTCCTGGGTTATGGTTTTTCCTCACCTGTAAGACAAATGTGAGGAAACGTTAAGGCCCAAACTGTCCCCGAACATCATCTGATCATCCTTAACACATTTATTAAATTTAGGATTAAAGCCTCTCCTGGCGCATCATTACCCATCATTATCACTTATCGTATAACATCGAGGCAACGTAACTCCGCCTTCCAGGCGCCCCTACCTTAGAAGTGGGTTACAATAACGTGGTGGCATTGAATAAAAAAATAATGAGAAGTACTTTACATATGGAGCTGAAGTATGGAAATTCAACAAAAACTTAGAACTAAAACTTATGTCGATGCAAATGGATTTCTTGAGAAGAGTTGCAAGATGTTAAAAATTAGAAAAAATAAGAAATAATGCCGTACGAGAAAAAGTGAACAATAAATATCCAATATTAGATTATATAAGATACAAGCAATTAAACTAGTACAAATAATGCAAGAAGAAAGGTTACCTAAAAAAAATTAGAACGAGTCCAACTGGAAGAAGAAAGAACGGAAGACCTCGAAACTCGTGGATGGAAGAAATAAGAACTGAAATGAGAACGCGAGGACTGGAGGACATGGAGTGGATGGATAGAGAAGAGTGGAGGAGGAAAATAAAACTTTAAGCACAGAAATATGTGTAAACATTGAAAATCTGTATACAAATAAAAATATATTATTACCGTCACTACCGTCACTGTTGTCACTATTGTCACTATTGTCACTATTGTCACTATTATTACTATTATTACTGTTATTACTGTTATTACTATTATTACTAATATTATTATTATTATTATTATTATTATTATTATTATATTATTATTATTATTATTATAAGGAAATTAGAGATATAATATAAAACATGGGGCTTACAGAAAAATTATAATAAAACAGAATATCTTTCATTGGATAGAACAGATGAGCTAAAATGTAATTCAGGAAGAATACATAACGTTAAAAAAATTAAATATTTAGGATCTATTTTAGATAAAAATGAGAATTGAACTACAGAAATTGAAAGAAGAATAACAGATGGAAGAAGAATCATTGGTTTGTTGAACTCAGTGCTTAGGAATAGAAATATAATACACAGAACGAAGACAACTATATTTCAAGATTTTTTACAAAGCATTTTATCATATGGATCCGAAATCTGGACAGTAAGTAGAAAATAAGTCAACAAGCTTTTATCAGTAGAAATGGATTTTCGAGGCGATCGACAAGAATTTCAAGAATTAATCAGGTCTGGAACAGTACAATAAGGGAAATTATGCAAGTTGAAAAAAAAAAACATTAGAAAAAATAGAAGAAAAACGTTTGATATGGTATGGGCACCTCATAAGAATGGAAGAAGAGAGAATACATAAGACGATCCTTAATTTGAAAGGTAATGGAAGAAGTGAAAGGGGCAGGCCTATAGAAAACGTTGGATAGATTTTGGAGAAGTATGGAAGCTAGATATTGTCCTCCTCCGACGGGTTCAGCGCTCAAAGGAATGTAGTGTGGGGATGGATACTGCATGACAATACCAGTCACGAAGGAAGTACAATCATATTGAAAAAATTCGCCCTATTTACGAAAGACACAGTCACAGAAAACCGCATATTTGTGAGTGAATAATACTTCCCTTCGACTCGGCTGCAGGAACAAAAGAAACTACCTGCAAGAGTAGTAAACCGAATGGCAAGAATACCCTACCTCCCAGCGCTAAACTCGTCGGAGAAGGACAGCATTTGAGGGAAGAAGATGCTTCAGACAGGAATCTCTGGCGACAAATCACTTTGGGTTGAAGTAGAAACACTATATTGAGGAATATTCCTAATACAAAAGTATTATTATTATTATTATTATTATTATTATTATTATTATTATTATTATTATTATATTATTATTATTATTATTATTATTATATTATCATTATTATATTATCATTATTATATTATTATTATATTATCATTATTATCATTATTATATTATTATTATTATTATTATTATTATTATTATTATTATTATTATTATTATTATTATTATTGTTAAAGAAGGGTGCAATGCATGAAGGTTTGTTGACAGAATTCTATAGAAGGACCAATGTTAATTATTATGATTCTCATGCTGTCAGTAATTAGTTTAAGCGCGGTATGAGAAGATCTGCACGTGAGGGATAGAACGAGACGAGTCACAAAATTATAGTGAAGGAGAGATTACCCGCTATAATTGCATTTCCACTTCTCTTTTCTACATTTGTCAGTAAAGGGGGATGTTCAAACAAGCTAATTTCCTTGTCTCCAACTCTATTTCTATACTGTTTTCATAATACCTTTCACTTCTGATGTATTATTAACTTCATTGTTATTTTTCCAGTACAAACTCTAACTATCTAGCGTTGTTGAACCCGTAGGTTCATGGCTCTTCATACATAAGCAGGCATAAGCTCTCCACACATCCCTATCCTGAGTTAATGTTTTCCGATCATTTTCTTATAATCTGCTTCCATTAAATGATAATTAATGTATTGTCTTGCCTGATTGTTGGCCTACCATCTGGGAGTTTACCTCAGGTTTTACTACAAGAAATTTTCATGCTCTTCTTTTATTCCCCAGAGTTCCATGTGTCCTGCCCATCATAGTCAACAAGACTTAAATGTTCTTATTATATCTGGTTTCCTTTAAAGATAATGTAGCTCACTGATAAGTAGTCTTCTCCATTCGCCTGTCTGTTCATCTCTCTTTGGTACAACATTTTTCCAAGAACTTTATTCTCAAATACTCTTATTTTTTTCTCCTCCCTTAAAGTAAGAGTCCGTTCTTTGCACCCATATAACTGAGAGAATAACAATTTTATATTATTTCCCAGTACAAAGAAACAAAATGATTTTCCCAACAATAAAATAACTATAATAATCATTTAAGGTTTTAAGATTCCGTACTTCGAATATGAAGATTCGAGAGCCTAATTCTGTGTCTTACTCTCGCAGACAAGTATCCTACAAAAGTCCTATCACAGCACATAGAAATATTTTATAGGTCTAGATTTTACTGAAGAGAGGCAGAAATTACAGGTATTTTCCAATAATTCAAAACAATGGTATCGCCGAGAAATTATAAGTTGGAGAAAGAATATTTCGCATACTAGCCTCTCTCGTTATTAAGCTGTAATTTTAAACTGCATTAATAATCCATAGAGAAGGGTGTTTTTTTCACGATTTTTGTTTGAGTGGGGCGTGTCTGTCGTATAATTGTAATATAAGAGCATTTAGTGCCTAAAATATGTCGTCTATAGAATGCAGCGCCCGTACTGTGTGCTACGGCATCTGGATAGCATCTTCAATAGAGCTGTATGTTGTAGGTCTCTTTGTGATAATCTTACTAGTCAGTTTAGGTCACTCCATCGAATATGCTAAGAATATAAGACAACGTAGCTAATATTCCAGGAGCTGGAAGTTGACCGTGAGTGAGTACATTATCAGGATTGTTAGTTGCATTCTAGTCAAGTTATTCCAGAGCGGGGAAGGATAGTCCAATCATAAGCCTGGAACCAGTCATCAGCTGTTCTTATATCTATTGTCAGTGTCCAGTATGTTTAAAATAAAGGCAAACAAAATAGATAATGTGTTTATATTGCATTCATGCGTTTTGAAAAACTGATTCTATTTCGTTCTATTTCGGTTATACTTTAGGAATTTGGTTACCACAGAGAATGTTGTTTGAAACTGAAAAAATATTTCTATAAACGTATTAATTTCAGCTGATGACTCGATATTAGAAAGAAATACACAATTTTATAATTTAGATCTGATCTAATAATAGACCCCTACACCGTCCCCGCGACTGTATGAAAAGTGTAACCATTCATGCTAAATAAAGAAGATGTAATGGGAGGAATAAGCCATGTTACTTAAACATATAGCTTGAATATTCAAAAGAGAGGATATTGTTTTCAATTCGTCTTATATGTGCATTTATACTTTGCGCATTAAAATGGAACTCTAGCAGGGAAGTAAGGTAATGGCATAAAGCTGTACCTAGAAAATGTCTTGTCATATTGTGGATTTGAAGAAGGATGGAAATGTTAGTCATCTAACTTGCTAGAGACAGCCAAAAGAATTTGATTGTTATAGCGAAACTTTTTCCTAAAATGTTGTAATTAAAAAATTGCCAAAAAATAGTATCACATCAATCTTAATAACATAAAAAATATAGTATTAATAATTAATCAATGTTAAAAATGCTGAGATTTTTCATTGGGCGTATTCGCACAAACTATACATCGGAAGCCCGTACAATGACGAGTTTATCTACTTTCTTATCGTTAATTGAGTCATCAACTGCCCACACATTAATAACATCATATTCGGAGATTCGATCCTTCAATAACACCGTTATGGTGAGGTATTCCCATACTGTTACACAACTAATCTTTAATTGTTTTTTGTTTTGAAAAATCTCCCTCCTCTTTTTATAGCTAGCAAACTTGACCATAACCGGCCGTGCAGGGTTAGTCTTTCTTTTTTAACTCACTATGGCTCCTATCAATATCACATGTTTCTAATTTCACACTAAATTTAGAAGCTAACCAATTTTTATTTTGTCCGTATTCTCGGCATCCTCCTCAGGAATGCTAAAAATACAGAGACATTGGCGAACTTGGTACTGCTCTAGAAAATCAGTTTTCTCGCACAAATATTGTTAATATTTTATCGTATCTCATGTAACGAGAGTTCTATCTGCCTAATAATTCAATATTTCGGTCTATGGATCCTTCAGCTCCATTTCAATCGCCGCAAGCACCGATATTTTAGCAGCTGGGTCCCGCAAATATCCTTATACCACACACATTGTTATACCGTCTTTATTTTCGTCACAATTTCTTGCTTTGCATGGGGCATAATATAAATAGAAAGAAGCTACACAAATAAATTCGAAATATTCGGGACTACGTGTAGAAAACACCACCTGTTGAAAACTGTGCAAAATCACGAACCGCCAGTTTCACAACTATTCACTGTCCCCCATGACTGTTTGTCATGACATGACGAAAAATAATTGTTTGCGTGATGAAATTCATGCCATGTCAAATATAATAGCATCAATCTCGAGATGTAAATGCCATTATCAAAATGAGGTTGTGTGAAGAAAGGAAACAATATTGTAATACCTTTTTTTCAAGAGCTCGTACTATTCCAAGTGCTTGTGTTCAGCTTAAAGTACACTGTACTTGTTTAATCCTCTAGGAAATCGGTTAACGATTGTTTTACTCTCGTGTTAGTCTATATTGAGCACTCTGTAGTTTGCTTTGGAGCTGGGATTAGATTATCAGCACACAAAGCATCTCGCATTTTGTGTTCTGTGTACATGTTACCCTTAATTATACATCAAACTCGAGGCGGATTACAGCTACTGTTGGAATTATACTTACGTATTATTATGTCTGTCTCTCTTGTCATTTTTTCTGACACTGAACATGAAATTCCAGTGCAATATTGCGATAGCTCAATGCTTCAAAAGTTAACTTGCCTTGCATACAGTTCAGAAATCAAACACCCATGAGCGATTTTTATGAATAATTTTGCATTTCTAAACTTCATTCTTTCTATATGTAAATTAGTCCAATAATATGAAACCGTAACGAACTTGGCTATGATACAACCTATTAATATTACAAAATGCAAAGCGAATTAAGTCTACCGCATTAAAGTTAAAAAAATAATCAGCTTAAGTCAAACCCTATTTTATGTGATAATAAATTTGTTTTTTTTTTATAATAAATAATTGATTTGGTATATAAAGTTAGTGTATAAAGTATTAATACATGTTAAAATAACACAGATAGAAATGAATAATTTAATTATTTCTTCACTATATACAAAAACAAAAATATACACCTTTAAATTGAATTATATGAAGTTAAATACACGCAGTTTACTCTGTTTGAACATGACAATTAACGAGTAAAAACATTAATTTGTACATGAACAACAAAAGTGAACAAACAAAAAGCATTGAGACAGTAACAAGTTTTTGGTCAACATAATGTGCACATGAAGTCGAGTGGGAGTGTGTCTGGTAGTGTTTTATTCACTTTAGCCTCGAGTATTTGGCCGTGTAGTTGTGTGTGTTCTGGCTACAGATTAACGCTGGAATGGGCGCAAACGTAGAAAGATGCAGTAGAAAAAATTGAATTAATTATTCGTTTACATAATTAGTGTAAATCGCTAAATGAAAATAGTGAAATAACTGGAAGGCCAAGAGCAACCATTTAGCATATAATTGACAGAATTGGCGAACGCAAATCTTTCGAAAATAGCCACAGATCAGGACGTACTAGAAAACTGTATGCTAATTTGAAAAAAAAAACATTAATGAGAAAAGTAAAGCAACAAACTCAAAGTGGTGCACCTAAATAAGCAGCTAGATCAAGAATGACTGTAATATTAGAATTTATTCTAGCAATGTTCGTAAATGTCTTTGAGCTAACGAACTACATGGGAAAACAACCCGTTGAAAATGCTTTCTAAGGGAAGAAAACAAAGAAAAAATTGAACTTTGCTAAAATACACAAAATGTCCCAAAGGATTTTGCAAAAAAAAATAATTATACTGACGAGCCTAAATTCAACATTTCCTGTTCACATAGAAGAAGAAAAGTTTGGAAGAATTAAAATACAGAGCTAAAAAAGCAAAATCTCCAATCCACTGTAAAACATAGTAGTGGGTCTTTATTAGTATGGGGATATATGAGTACCTCTGGAGTCGGGTTCTTGCATTTTATCGATGAAGTGATGGATCACGAACGGTATATAAACATACTGAAGACCAATCTTCATACCTCTGCAGAGAAAATGGGGATTAGACAACATTTTGTAGTTATGCAAGATAATGATCTCAATCATGCCGCTTTCAAAACGCGTTTATGGATTTTGCATAACACACAAAAGTACATGGAAACGCCTCCGAAGTCTCCGGACATAAACCCCATTGAGAATTTATGGGAACATCTGAAAATGAGAATTATTTCAAGGCAGGCTTCCATCAAGCAAGACCTGAGAAACGCTTTAGAAGAAGAACGGAGAAATATACCTTCATCAGTAACTTGAAATTTAGTCGAGTCGATACCAAGCCGTCTTTAACCCATATTGGAATTAAAGGGGCTCGCAATGAAGTATTGAACTCAAAACGTAAAGACTCAAAACAGCCATGATATGATACTTTATCCATACTTTTTGTTTATTAATTTTTATTGTTCGTGTATAAATTATTTTTTACTCGTTAACTGTTATGTTAAAACAGAGTAAACAACGTTTATTTAACTTTATAGAGTACAATGTAAAGATAAATAATTAAATTATTTGTTTCTCTCTGTGGTATTTATAGATGTATCAATAAGGTCTACACTAACTGTATGTGTATAAACAATAGAAGAAGGAAAATTGTCAGAGATAATGAATCCCTAATGGCCGATATAATGATCTCGGGGGATTCAAAATGTCATGCACGAAGAAGATTTCATGAATTATAGTTGTGAAATGGAAGGGACAAATTAAAAGTTTAAGGACATAAATGAAACTCTTAATACTATTGGGCTTTGGAAAGAAGTTTGACATACCGGAATAATTAATTCGTTTAACTTGCATTTTGTTGAATTAAGACAATATATAAATTTACCAAAAATGAACTCCGGTCAAAAAATGTGAACAATTCCTTTAACCAGATAAAATCCAGCTGTTTTATATCTGGAACAATAATGATTTTCCGGACTATGATCACATTTAAGGCAATGCATCTGTGAAATTTGTAAAAATCTATACATTTCATCAGATCAACTTCAAATTTTAACCATACCACCACTGTATCATAGTGATGCTCTATACCAAATTGTGTTAAGCTATCTCAAAAACATTTTGAGAAATTAATTTTTTTTATTTAAAATGTTACTGCTTTTTTATGTCAATAATATGATCCTTGTACCAAACGGTTTACCATATCTGACTTATTTTTTTATAAACTTAATAGAGTAATATAAATAAACTGATGTGCAGGTTTCTTTTAATTTTAACTAGTTTAGTAGAAAAAAATCTGTGTTTGTTACATAATTTCTCAATTTTATGAGGGTGACATATGAATTATATTTAATTACAAATTAACCATTTAATATATATAAAAGATTGCACATCAGTTTTTTAATATGTAATATTTAAAGCTCTCCTGAAAATTTCAAGCAGATTAGTAAAATATTGTGGCACGCAGAGCATTTTGAAAACTCAAAAATGCTGAAAAAATATAGTTGAGAAAAATGAAATTTAAAATTTAACAATGGATATGAGCACAATACCTCATTCAGGTAGACTTAAAACTCTCCAGCACCATACGTGTGACCCTCTGCTGCTTTCTTTTTGGCCTCAACAGCAGTTTTTGTCAATTTGAGTCTTCTCCGGGCTGTTTTGAAGACTCGCTTTGCTGAAACTTCACTATTTGTGAGTCGACGTTTATCCCTCATTGCACTAAATGTTTGTCCTGAGGCACTTAATTGCACACCACTGACTGCAGCTTTCAGTTTTTGTGTTGTATCACATCCCACATTGAATTCTGCAATCCCTGATGTGACAGAAATTTCCAATTTATGTTTTGAGACGAACACCTCTTTCGGGCATTTAGCCCAAATAACGCTGTGCAAAGATTCATTTGGATTCTGAGTCTTCCCCACAGTACAGCGGTTCAGAATCTCATCAGAAGCTAATCTTTGATACACAGGCATTATTTTACACACCACATATGCAGATAGTGTTGTCTTCATGGTGCTACTGTCATGCGTGGGCTTTAAAGAGCCAGTGTGTGTTCGCACGGGGAGACTTAAATGGCTGCGTGGCGCTTTAAATATGGCCGAAATTAAAAAAATAAATAAAAGTGCAAAATAAAAGTACAGGGTTCAAACATAATAAAAAACTTAAAATAGAAAAAAAAAAACATTTTTCATCATATTTCACCAAATTTCACCGAAAATGCCTTAAAATGAAATTGTAGCCTTCGTCTCAAAATACCTTCATCCATGCACAATGAATAATTCAGTACTTCGAAGTAAATTGTTTACATTATGTTTTCAATGAACAGAGTTGACATCAAAAGTAAATCGGGGACGCTGCTTAACATGAAACTCTCGCATCGCTTGTCTCTAGAACATTTCTTATTGGCTTTAATTCGTCCACTGAGTTTTCGATCGTCCATATTTCGGATCTCATTTGTCTCTGTGTTTTCTTTCAATATTGTAAAAAATCTTGTAAATCCTGGTTGGCGCCACAAAAAGTCCAAGAGAGGATAAAATTATTTGATATAATATCAGAGTTGGTGTATGTATTTTCCTTGCTTGTTTTCTGCGCCATTTTGACTGTCAACGTAAAACATTTTCAATTCAAAATGTAAATTTCCTTGCATTGTAGTTTCAAGTACACAGGATATCAAAAGTCAGGATATTATTAATGGGTTATTTACTTGCACGCTACGTAGTATTCTGCATGGTGATATTTTGTTAGTCCAAGTGAGGTATTTTGGAGTCCGGCAGTCTGCATGACTGACTTGCATGCATTCTTCTGTTATCACGTAAGAAATGTAACGATTGTGAAGCCAACAAAATCTTTACATCGGAATCGTATAAAATATAGCTCTATAACAGTTCTCTCCTATTATCCTCTGTCAACCAAAAGCGAGTCTTGGCTTGGGAAGTAACAGTGACGAATCTTTCAGACACAGTGTGTTCTTCCTTAGGACATACTCTTCTATTGACTATTTAACTCATGCCCCAAATGGGAGTCAATGACCAATCACATTGCAATGAATTTTGTTTTACAACCAATCACAGTCGTGTTTCATCTCGATATATATCAACTTCTGCTTACAATAAAAGAAAACTCCTCCGTTTTAATATTCTGAACAGGTCAGAGCATTATTTTGCAGTGACTGAATTTCGAACATATACGTTGTATATAGCAAATAATGAACAGATTCCTTCGAAGTACACATTTGATAATTGTGTGTTCAATAATTGTGTTTTTAAATAATTAATTTAAGTTGTTTCGTAAAAAAATAATTAATAACCTATAATGTTGGTTATGAGGCGTTTTATTTTTTCTCCACTAGAGTGCATTCTTACAATATTGCGATCCTATTTGGCAATACATAATATGATCTGGTTGCAGTGGATGAACAAATGCATTATCAAAATTTCTCATTTGTTTTCAAACATCGCCGTTTACATTCAATATATAAATATTTTAAAATAACTATTTTTAAATAGCGATTTGTGAGTAAAACGCTTAATTTTATTAGTTAAATAGTCCTAACAAATGCCACTCTTAATTTCCCAATCCTCTAGATAAATTGGAAATCACTCGTGGCATTACTTATGACTATTTAACTCATGCCCCAAATGAGAGTCAATGACCAATCACATTTCAATGATTTTTTATTTACAACCAATCACAGTCGTGTTTCACCTCGAATTAATCAATTAAAGTTTATCATATTAAAGAGAGCACCTCCTTTTTAACATTCTGAATAGGTCATAGCATTATTTTGCAGTGACTGATCCCATAAGAAATACGGCTACCAGATTGTATATATAGTGCATGATTGTCAGCTCATGGTGCATGCGGGAGATAATATAAAAACATTTGTAGCAATTGATTGTACCATTAAAAAAAAAAAGAAACCACAGTTTGCACTTTCTTAAACAAATTATTTTGCAGGAAATGACGTTGCAGAAAAATATAATTGACATATTTACATCATAGGACATCAACAATAAATTAATACCTTTATAGTAGTAGTAATATTCAAATGTTCTGAAGCTCTTGATTTGTCATCATTCGCTTGCTAATACCTATAATGTTGGTTATACATTTCTCCACTAGGGTGCATTCTTACAATATTACGATCCTTTGGCAAAATAATATGATCTGGTTGCAGTGATGAACAAAATAAGCAAATTAAGCGTACCAATCGTTTCTAATTTGTTTTCAAACATCGCCGTTTACATTTAATATATAAATATTTTAAAATAACTATAAGCAAATAATGATTTGTGAGTAAACAGCTAATTTTATTCGTCAAATAGTCCTAACAAATGCCACTCTTGATTTCCGAATTCTCTAGATAAATTCACTCCTCACTTCGTGAGTCGTGTATTTATCGATAATCTGGAAATCACTCGTGGCATTACTTATGATAAATTACTCAATGGAGTAAACATACATTGCTCTCGGACCCCGCCTCTTCTACCGAGTAGCTGTACAAGCCCAATTCACAATAATTACTTACTCACTGGCACTATCGAACCGGTAGATTCATGGCCGCGCGGACATAAGCTCTCCATACATCCCTATCCTGAGCTAATGTTTTCCAATCATTCCCTGTATAATCTACTTTCCTCAAATCGAAGTCAATATTATTCGTCCACCTCATTCTTGGTCTACCAACTGGGCGTTTTCCCTCTAGTTTTCCTACAAGAAGCTTCCATGCACGTCTTTCATTCCCCATCCGTGCCACATGTCCTGCTGCCCATTGCAGTTTACGAGACTTAACTGTTCTCATTATATCTGCCTTCCTATAAAGACCACGTAGTTCACAGTTATGTAGTCTTCTCCATTCACCTGTCTGTTCATAGAATTACATTAGGTTATTAATATAAACTGTGTGCAGTAACATTTTAAATGTATAAATTAATACAACATTCACTATTAATACTATTTCACGTTATTACAGCTGTATTTCGATCTAGGAACTACTTTCTGCTAACTAAACACCATAGACGGAAAGGTTATGTGTCATCGCCTCGTCGGTCAAAAGGCATGTGATTTTGTTTACTTTCATATTATTCATTCGCTGTTGCTAATATAGAGAGAACGATGTGAATCTGTGCCGTGATCGAATGCAAGATCACCTGCTTTACGCACTTGGAAATTACGAACGCATAACGCTGGAGATGATGTGTTTAAATCCTGGCTCAGGGCATTTTTCTTTAGCCGTGTTAACTATAATCCAGAATATTACCGAAGTTAGCAAAATTTTTTCTAACTAGAAAAAAAAAGAGTATACAGAAGACATCAAGATTGAAAATATGAACGTTTCTATTCTCGATTTTATTTGTCTTAATTTGTGATTAATATTTAATTTTCTATCAAAATTATATTTACTGACTTTTCATTTAAATATTTTTTAATGAAAAAAGTAATTTAATATGTGTGATGAACTTATTATAAAAGTGTAAATTGAAAAAAAAATAATGTTATTTTTATTTTATAAGGAAGAGTTTACTAAGATTACTGATAATTTTAACTAAGTTGTTAGTATTTAATTTAATGACCCTTTTAACAACATAGGTAATTAGCGACGCAATTCAAAGCTGGGCGTTAATTTTTTTCGTTCTTTTATATTTAGGCTAAAAAGTTCCAATATTTTGCAGTGTTTTTCAATGCATAAAGAACATCAGGTAGTTATGGTAATTAATATAGATTTATATTGGCTAGATACTGAAATTCTTAGGCGAATGTACAGGACTACAGATAATGATGAGCAATGGGGGAAAAATGTAATTTATAGATTGTGTAAGGACCCAGGTACAGCCAGCTTTTTTAAAAATGGAGATCACATTATAAAAATTAGGAGAGAATTAATTAGCATGGAGATTATGGTAAAATAAAAAATAATTAGGCGGAGAGAAAAAGCAAGTCTAAAATTCTGGGTGAAACTAATTGGAAAAACCTGCCAGTTAATACTACATATAAAATTTAAAAACAAATTTGAAACAAAGGCTCGATTTTATTTATTAATTTACAACTTTCTAACTACAAAATAGAAATGAGAATTAACAAATGGAGAAAAACAACCACAAATTTCCTATTTTTTAAAATATATTTAGAGGCTATATTAATTATACAATCTGTGAAACTCATTTTCGAAATCCTCTTGTCCACCTGTATCCAAATTGACATGTTGTGTCTTAGATGATTATGTACAGAGTCACTATTTGAGTACACAACAACTTGCGTTAAAAGCGACTATTTTATAAAATTGAATGTCGTTTACGCAAAATGGCTACTTAGATTGTTCTCACTAATTTATGAAAATGGAGAAGAAACGTTCTGAAAATAAGATCCACATCTAAGCTAGCATCCTTCAAAAATGAATGAATTGACGTAATGGAAAGAACGGGAGCACGGATACGGTAAATGTATTACTCGCCCAGGTTGGGAAGTGTGTTAGCACTAGTGTCACCAAACTACTACTCCCTGAACAGATGTGAAATATCATTACATTGTTATCAAATTAGTCATTTAGTCGACGTTCGCCGAAGGTGTCGGAACATTTAAAATCACAGTGTTTGCCATCTCTCTGTTACCCGCCTCACAACACAGAGGACGGTGATTGGCAACATGTAATGAAGAGGCCAAAGGAGAGACTGCTCATTTCTCAGTAGTAAAATGGCTGCCGAATTATTCAATTGGTCAACGACTGCTGAAGATGTAGGAGCATTTAAAAAGCACAGTGTTTCCAAGCTCTCATCTCGGAGTCAAAATATCAGAACACAGGGGACAGAAGTGGCCATAGTAAGAGAAACAAGAGAATCTACAGCACATTCCTAGCATATTTTCCGCGTGCAGATTTAACTTGAACGAGTAATATATAAGTTACTATGATATATTTTTTTTTAAATTTTGAAATGGAGCAACAATGCTGCGCACTCGTATTTGGAATTGCCAGCAAACGTATGGTATATGACGCAACAATGTACCAGTCTTCGTACTACGGTAATCGTCCTCTTTTGTATGATAGGACAGATTAAAACAGTTACGGTAGTACGTACCTACTACGGTAAATTCAGCAATGAGTGAAAACATCGAAAGAAAATCTTCAACAAACTTGGGAATTCGGTGTAATTATGACACTGGTTTCATTATGCTAGGAGTACGTCTAATATAGAGAAGCAGGCAAAAAGTTTAGTTTGAACGAGTCTAATGTGCGGCGCTGGATCGCCTCGGAGGATAAACTGAAAAATGCCACTATAACCAAATTACCTTTCAGAGGACCAAAAGCTGGAAATACCCCGAACTAGAAATAGGGTCCTTTGATAACACTGGTCAACATGATTTTTGTCTCATGAGTACCAATAGTTGTACTTAATGCAGTTTTTATCGTGTTTTCAAATATGTATTCGGAATTTCTCCATCACCCACAGTTTGTTTTATTTCAATATCAATTAATGGATTTAAATAATATTTTTTTAATAAATGTTTTTTCGTCAATTTGTCCATTGTATAATAAAACCAAATGAGCTAACTCAAATGATTTCAGCTATGGAAAAGATATATCAAGGCAAATGGAATCCTAATATGCTGGCCGATTATTGTTGGACCAACAAGAGGGATATTTTACAGGCGAAATATAGCAGTAAATCGTCATTTCTTACTTTCTAGGCGAGTCCGAATGTTCGAATATTGTGTAGTTACGAATGTATAAAATACCAAAGTGTTTGAAATTATAAATTCCTCTCTCTCGGAAACCTTGTGTGATGGAGAAAAACCGATATCATATTTAAATTCAGGAGAAAAAATACTATCAGAATCACACATTTTTCTTTCTGAGACAAAAACAAGTTTTTTGTTGCTCGGTGTAATACAAATACCGTTAGCAGTGACATTAGAGAAGACTCTGATTAGTTGTACCGGGTGATTTATCCACATTATAGCTATAATATTATAATGATATTGTGAAAAGAAAAATGAATGTGCAAACCAAGAATCGAACCGTGGACCTCTAGTTCTCCAGACTAGTGTGCAGCCCACTACCATTCCACACCTGGCACAAACACCAACAATTCTTTCCACATATACAAATCTATAATTCTCGTTTCGTCCGTTGTCTGGATAACTAGAGGTCCACGGTTCAATTCCTGGTTCAGACATTAATTTTTCTTTTTACAATATCATAATATAATCCATTATTGGAACTGTGTTAAAATAACGGTATTGGAAAATGTTAAATAACATTATAGCTGAAGAAATGTGTGTTTAAATAGTGTAAACAGTTTTGTAAGTGGATACTGTGACAGGTAAATTGCTCTGCACTCAATGTTTATTTCTTTTTTAACCTTCCCCCCTAAAATTAAGGGTGCTGCTTATACTCGGGTGTGGCTTTTATTCAGGCCAATATGGTAATAATCATAACTGTACCCGGGAGGCATGCTGTTATATGCTGAGCTAAACAACCCTTTGTAGGAGTAATGTTGTTGTGACATCAGGGGTCGGGTGAGCGTGTTCAGACAAGTATTATACATTTTCAAAATAAACTGAACATTAAGAACAATGTCAGTAAGATTGGAGGTGGTGGTTTGAAGTTCAACGTTCATGGATTACTACTATTTCGTTACTCCAGTTATACCAACTGCCATATCTGGTTGTTTTTGTTCGTTCCTTCTCATGGGTTGTTCAGCTAAGCATTTAACAGCAGTATATCGTTTCACAATTATTTTATTGTTTTTATAACATGTATAACAAACGTGAAAAATCCCGTCTGGTAATCGTATAAATAATGTCTGAATCCCAATTTTGGATGTGCTATAGTGGATTTACAGTTATTTTTAGTTATGAAAACAGTAAATACTTGAAACCACAGTATTGGTTTAGACTTGATGTCTGCAATCCACTAATTAAACTCTGAGAATATTAATGTTGTGAAGTAAAAATATATGTAAACAAATTTATACAATCCATTTTTGGATTACTATTAGAGAAGCTTAAAAAAATAATGTAATAATGAAGAATATTTCTGGAAAAGGCCATGCCTCATTGAGAACTGTAGAACCAGAGATGATAATTAAGCTACCATATGTCCCTATTTATCAACAGAAACTAAGATACACAACAGTGGAGTCAAATTATGTCACCGTAACGCTCTTACACATCACTTATTGTTTTCTCTAGAACCTGGTTTCGTGAGATCTTGTTCCCTTAAGTAGGATCCAATTCATATGAGTAAGAGTAAAGTATTCCGAAACATGTTCTGGATAAATAAATAAATAAACAGTGGAAATTAGTTTGTTTTTCGGCATAGTTCTAATATGTGCCTGTATGCATCAATTTGAATTTACTTGTAGAAAACATCAATTGATTCTATCAGAGATGGAATTTGCAATGCTAATGTCAAGTTTTATTCTGAAATCGTTCCTTCACCTGTCCCTCGAGTGCTATGCAAATTGTTACCTAGCTTAATTATCATTTAGTAATAACTTCAATTATTCGTGTATTTTGATAAGAGCTACTTTGTGATCGAAATCCCCTTTTCATCTGATGGAATTTGTAACCATTTTTAATATTTCTCTTAGCTGCAACATCCTAAATTAATTATTATATAGGCCAACCTCTTTTCTAGCTTGTTTCTAATATTTTTAAACGCGATATATAATTCCACCAATTAGCAAACCAAAATGAAGTTTCAGATATGGACGTTATCGAATATTACATTTGTTGAGTCGATTCTTCCGCTGTAATATTTATGTTAAACTCATGTGTGCGAGTTTCCAAAGAAAAAAAGACCAATATATCTGTTATTGCTTTATTTTAACTTAAATGAATAAAATGACCCACAGTTGTAAATTGACACCAACACAACGGTTTGTATTAGCCCAGAATATTTCATGAATGTTTATTTGAAACTTTCCTCAAAATACCAAAGTTTAGATCTAACTTACTCACTGGCACTATCGAACACGAAGGTTTTTTGGCCGCGCAGACATAAGCTCTCCATACATCCCTATCCTGAGCTATGTTTTCCAATCATTCCCTGTATAATTTACTTCCCTCAAATCATAGTTAATGTCATTCTCCCACCTCATTCTTGATCTACCAACTGGGAGTTTTCCCTCTGTTTTCCTATAAGAATCTTCCATGCACATCTTTCATTCCCCATTCGTGCCACATGCCCTGCCCACCGCAATTTAATAAAACTAAACTCTACCCAAATAGTTATGTTGAAAATATTTCTATACAAGCCACAATTGTTGTGGAAACTAGGGCCTAATGATAGAAGATTTACTCCACAGACATTTGTCTACCATTACAATTTAAGGCCACACAATCAAAATGTGTCAGAATTGAGACCAGATAATCCTTAAACTTTTCTTGTTTGAAAAGTTGTTCTTTGTGGGATCAGAACTTTATGTAATGAAAAAAAAAGAGAAGTCCAGAGTGTATAGAGGATTCTGGTCACACGCTTCGAGGCGTCGGAACAAATTCCGCGCAGCAACTAAAACGAGAATCAGAGTCCTGCAGCGTGTTACACGCAACCCAGGATTGGTCCGTTTAATAACACGTCAGGAGATTCCCAAACACCATGAAATTTATGAAATATCTTAGCAATTCCTCACACATTTTACTTATATATTTATAACAAAATGTTGCATTTAATTCATAAAACGTTTTAATACAAATATCACAAAAAAACTGCAAAATGAGGACGCGAACTTGCGATCTTCATTACCAGAAGCAGTGACTGCGTGCTTTACCACTGACCTAACAGGACACGTAGCAGTGTCTTCAGTTCATACCACATAACACAGTAGCTCTGGGACTGCACAATTGTGACTAATTTCCTAGTTTGAATCCAGCGCTGTGCCGAGGAGAACTTAGACAAAAAAAAAGAGTCAACTCTTGAACGCACATTTCTTCTAAGGGTGTATATATAATTGTTAGTTATAGTGGTTATTGGTTCCAGTTTCTCCAAATAACTTGAATATCGACCCAGGCTAGCGGATTTAGATAAAACAACAAACAACTGATGAAAAGAGAGAATTTATAACAGTAAATATCGACCCTCTACTCTAATTATAGGGATTAGATTAAGTCCCTAAATGTTTGTAATATGCTACAGGCCGTACAAGGATGTCGGATGACCAGTTCTGTCACACGGTCACAGGTGGAGATGAAATGAAATGGTACGGAATGAATGACATGAATATGGGGAACGTAATAAAATTATGCCTTCGGTAAAGGAAAACGAAAGAAACCTTAAAATAACCTGAACTGGCTCCGATTCGTCCTCCATGAAGCCCACATTGAGTGACAGATCCAGAGATGAAATGAGATATCTAACCACATGAGCCAAAGAGAAGTCGATTTCTGATAGTACCCATATAAATGTATTGTATAAAACAGCTATTTCATAGCGCATATATGCATACACACACACACACACACACACACACACATATATATATATATATATATATATATATATACAAGATAGTTCAAATGTTGTGCACAAAGTTTCAGGAGCTTATAGTGGAGTCGAAATACAACTTTTGGTTAGTAACTTATGGTCTGGAAAGTAATCCGGGATCAGCCCTGGAATGCCTTGATGGACAAGAAATTATTTTGTTTACACACTTAAACAAATGTAAATTTATTCACCAATTTGGTTTTACAATACTAGGTGTTCAAAATGCCTATCACCACATTGAATACAGGCATGTCCTTCCACGTGAACAAGAACTTCCTCTTCCATAGCGACTGTTCGAATCGTACGTAGCCGGCCTATATGATGCCATGAACGCTAGGAACCTGTCTCCCGAGTCGGTGGTGAAAGTTTTGAAATTTTCGAGGATGTGGTTGATATCTGTTCGGATATTGTGCGCTGTACAGGCCTTGAGCCGCGTGCATTACCATTATTTTGCTTTACCATACATGTAATGTGTGTCTTGAAGTTGTGACAACCTGTATTCCATTTCACAAAAATCAGAATCCTTTAAAGTAATGCTGTAGTTGACCTCTACAATACACTGCAGATATCCTACTGAAATGAAAACAACCTACAGAGCGCACGAATGAATATCAGATGTGAACAGACGAGTACACAAGTACTGTACTGCACAAAACGGCATTACAACAGACGGAGAGTCTTCATAAATTCATAAAGTAGTGAATCGAACCCAGTACCTGTCTGAAAAGTAAGCTTAGATTCGCATTAAAGTTCCCGACTTTCCCAGGCTGTACTCACCCAGGATTTCTTTTCAGATCATAACTTACTAATCAAACGTTCTTGTATTTCGACCCTCTACAAACTCCTGAAATGTGTGCACAATCTTTTGAATCACCCTGTATATATCAGCAATGAATTCAGACCCATAACCTATAAATTGACTAAATATATTTAATTAATCAGACTATTTAACTCATGCCCCAAATGGGAGTCAATGACCAATCACGTTTCAATGATTTCTGTTTTACAACCAATCAGAGTCGTGTTTCACTAAATATTTATCAGTGTTATAATTACCATATTAAAGAAAGCTCGTCCTTACAATATTGCGTTCCTTTGGCAATAAATAGTATGATCTGGTTGCAGTGATAAACAAAAGAAGCAGTAGAAGCGTACCTATCGTTTCTCATTTGTTTTCAAACATCTCCGTTTACATTAAATATATAAATATTTTAAAATAACTATAGTTAAATAATGATTTGTGAGTAAACAGCTTAATTTTAAAATATATATGTAGTCAATATGCCCATTTCACCAATTAATGTTTTAAAATGGTCAACAAGTTTCTACAGCCAAGCTGTCATTCTCAAGACCAGATATTAATTTTATTCGTTAAATAGTCCTAACAAATGCCACTCTTGATTTCCAAATTCTCTAGATAAATTCACTCCTCACTTCGTGAGTCGTGAATTTATCGATAATTTGGAAATCACTCGTGGCATTACTTATGATAATTATGTAAATATTTATTTTATTAGAAAGATTATACTTTCTACCATGATTCTCTTTACTGGATTCCCAGTGATACATCTTTTCTCTTTCATTTAAGCACTTTCTAACCGAATGAATCGGTGAAGGAATAGTAAAGAATTGAAAAGAGTTTTGACATAAAATCATGGAAGGAATGTTCAACCCGATATTCAATTAAGAAATAAACATAGGAAACCTAATCAAGATTGAATTTGGGTATGAATCTATTGAATGCTGATACCTTATATTGATACGGGGTCATATCACTCAAATTTCAGAAGTGCTGCAACTTTCTGAATATGTTTATCCCTGGTCCTTACTCCGTATAAAGTATATTATACTGTAGGTCTATACATTAAATAATGTCACTAATTTTTTTTGACAGAGTTCATACAATTGCACTAATATGATACCTGAAAATCCGTGTAATATATTGCTAACTATAATATCAGTTTTCTGAAGACTACAGATATTTTTTTTCAAATATAGGGATTACCAAAATGTTTTCTCTTCACTCTTCAACTGTTGTACAACCTTCATCTTTTGAATCAGTATCTGTTAGTTTCCATCGTTAAAACAAAAACAATCAACCATAAATAAAACTAAATAACATAAAGAGAGCACAAATGCAAGACCCTATGTTGCCTAGACTCTCGGCCCAATTGTATTTGATGATGATTTCAACTAGCATATAACTTTTCTCTTTAAATCAGGCTGTACAGGTCATCTGAAAATTGTTACAATTTTATCGCGTTTTCTTTGTCTAATAATACATATACTCTCTCATAAATATAATGTCTTTTATAAATAAACTTTTATTAGGAAAGTTTTCTCACAATAAACTACTCTTCAAAGCAGAGAAGAACAGATTCTATGATCTTGAGTCATCTTTCAGCTACGATTATTATTCCACGATGGCGCCAATCTGTGCTTTTGATGCGGAAATTCCATTGAGGCTCACTTCCACATCTTCAAGGTTTTCAAAACTTCACGCAAGAAACGGCCATGGATCGAAACAGATGATAGATCAGGGCTATATACTGAGGGTGGTAGCCGTTCAATTCCTTCCAATTGCCGAATTTTTTTGTTATAGTTGTTCATGATGTATGGGGATCGGCCTGGTTTGAACCCGCAACCCTTAAAATTTCATGAACTCGTTCTGCATCGACTGCACACCCGTTTAAAACAAAATCCCAATGAATCACAACTTCAAAATTTCACCAGACATACAACATTACATTAAAAAACCGACATTATTTTTCAGACATATTAATAGCTACAATTGGGGGACAAATATATATATTTGTGTGTGTGTGTGTGTGTGCGCGTGCGTGTGTGTATGTGTGTGTGTGTGTGAAATTAATAACTTTAACCACACGTTTTCAGTCAATGCAATGATGGCACTGAATTTGTCTGCAAATAAGAGTACTGTTTGCATTCTCGGAGAGTCTGGGTATTAACAAAGTGAACAAATAAAACTCATAAAATTGATAATCTCTTCATAAAAAGATATTCTTGCATTGAGGATAAATATTCATAACCTATGAAAATTCTGTTAAGAAGAATGAAAAGAGGTAGCGTATGTAGGTGACGAATTTAATCTTGATATCACAAAAAGAACTTTTATAATTTTCGAAGTCACTATCGTGTTCTTCGGAACAATTGCACATTTCAACTGTTTTACTATAGATGTGTATAATCGATTTTACTGTGTCACGTGTCAATTCTTTACCTGGTTCACTTCATCTAATGAACTTGGTCTAAACAATATTCTATTAGCAGCGTGCAATAAAGAATATAAAAATGTTAGAGTTTGATAGAAACATTTAATATATTCTCAGGTTTTAATCTTTTTAATTGTAAAATCTTTCTAAAATAATTAGTGAAAACTTGTCTTTTTCACCAGATCTACAATCAACTTTAGATTTTAAGTTATTTCATCAACTACTTATTCGATGAAAGAAATGTATAATGATCTGTCTTGATTATGCAGGCCTATCACTTTTCAAAAATGTCTAGATGCCTCGAAAGGAAGAGAGAGGAAAGAGAAAATTGAAAACTTGTTAATATTCAAAGTTGAAACTTTACTAAGTAGAAGAAAGAGAGACTTAATAACACTGCTGTCGGGTGGCAGACAGTAGAGAGAGGGGGAGAAAAGTCTATCAATCAACCCGAAAACGTATTGTGGACGTTTTAATGCGAAATGTTTGCTGAGCAAAGAAGCCTGGCCTGGGGAATGCAGAGTAATTAAGCTTCTACCAACTCTGAAGGCAGAGGGTCAAATTGTTTATTGATCATTCATCACATTCCCGAGTCTCTCAGATTCTTAGCACCCACCTCGGCATTTCCATTATAGAACAAAGTTGAAATTAACTACTAGGAAGAAGTTAAAATTACATTTTTATACATCACTACATTATCAAATTTCAATATATATATATTATATATATATATATATATATCATATTTGTATTATAAAATTAATAAAATACAGCAGATTTAGTCGGTTACAGTCCACAATTTTCGCTTATAAATAATTCATAATTGATGAAATTTGGTGTAGACATAATAATCTGGTTACAGAAATTCAAATAAAATTTATTTTACAACCAATCCTTATTAATAAATTGTATACCCGAAATAGTCCATATCCGCCTAATGTTAACAGAATCCCTGCTAAAGTTATTGATGTGAGACGAATTTTTATTGTAGAGCAAGTACTGAAAATGGTTTCCATCAGAGCATGCCAGTTCGACATTACAGAAGATTATAGTTGATACATTGGGAGTCGGCGTTAATATATTGTTAAATAGGCCTACTAACTTTCAGTTTCATTACAGTCAGTAACTTGTGATAAACGCCTCCCCCCAAAAAGGAGGGGGGGCTGCTGGGTAATGCAGACGAACCTTAATGGCCAAATTCCATTTTGCTAAAAAGTAGTCAGTATGGAGTTTCTCGTCTTCCAACTGAATTTCAAATTCATTGAAGATTTTCAGGTAGACTAGACCACTATATTCACAATTTTATTGAAAAGGCGCTTTTCGCACAACATGACATTTTTATTAAATCAGTTTGAATATTGTAAGAAAAAGTCAATATTCGGCAGTGAGTGAAATATTCTGTATTTTCTAACTTGGACATGAGTGATACTGACGAATTCATTCATTTTACAAAAAAACATTTCCAAATGTTTTAAATGATTTTTTAGGAATCTCTGTATTTTCTTAAAATACGGAAGAATACTTCCTCTTAATAACATGGTTGTTCTACAAAGTATACTCTACTTTAAGAGACAGAGTATCTCGTATAAATATATAATTACGTAATTACTAATTGCAGTAAAAGCTACCTAGAGCTCATGCACCGTGTAAATGAAAATGGATGAAAGTGGCCCGTAGAACAAGCAGTCAAATAGCTCATAGAGTTGTTCCTTTTGTGGCCTAGCTGCAGAACATCCATTATCGTAATAACACTATTCATCATTCAGTCCAAAATAACTCTTCAGAGGAAGGGCGAGGCTAATTTTGCTATTTTACACGTGTACAAATAGAATGTTTCTAATTACAACAACACCGGGTCTCACTTCTCATCAAATAGCTGTGTACTATCATACTGA